>JAKELJ010001054.1:0-12090 GCA_025594165.1 Tamias sibiricus
AAGAGACAGAGACAGAATGATTACAAGAATTTTTTCCGTCTCCATCCAGTCTCCGGACACCTTCCCTGCGGCGCTGCCGTTCCAGGCTGCAATCCCTTTTCCCATTGTCGTCGGCTAACGTTGGTTGGCCCGTACGGGGAATATCAGCACGGCAGGTAAGAACTGAGAATCCTCGTGAGGAGTCTCTTGTCAGAGCGTTTAAAATGGGTTTCGAAAATACTAAGACCCAAGTGTATTAGGCTCTTGATGAATTCGTTTGATATAATGATCAGTCGTTCGTGGGAGGATTTAGAAAACAGTGAAGGCATCATGAAAGCGTATATTCCGCGAGTCAAACTAAGTACCTCATAAGGAGAGTAAATTAGAAGCGTCCCCCAAAATGACAAAGATACCGATCTGTCTAAAGCTATTTCAAGATTTATTTAGAGATACTTTCAAGGAAACATGTCTCAAATGACACCAATGAACTCCAGGATGTAACTGAGTTCAATTAGGACCATGAGAGTCGTAGAAGTGAGGAAGAATTAACTAAAGGATTTAAGAAAATGAACAAAAAGGAAATTTAATGAAGACCAAGATAAGAGATCATCAAGTGGAGGAACTTGATGTCCTCTACTCCCCCATGCGGGAAATCGATTACAGAAAATATTAAGGTTATCACTAGACGTAGCATACCCTAGAAACAGAAATAAAAAGTCTTTTGAGCGACTATGTGCTCTCGAGGTAACTCACAGATACATGGGAACTGCCAGTGATTTGAATATGAAAATGGACAGAGGGGCCGACCAGCAGTTAGATTTCAAAACAATAAAAAAATCTCAAAGAAGGCAGTAAAGACATATGGGACCCCCAGCTCCTTTCACGACTCCATTCACGTTGAGTATGCTGGAGTCCCATAACAAACCTTTAGCTTAACACCCACGCAGGACTGGAAACATCTATGCAAGCAACATAAGTGGGGGAACAATACTTGGTTGTTTTGGCGATCACAATCAAAGAACCTTTGTATAGAAACAGCTAAAAGAAACGCAGCTGCAGAGTTTGGAGACGCATAATATAAAAAAGCACACAGGAGAAGGCAATTCGCAGCACGTACAGGATCAAAAAATATAATACCCCAGGAGTATATGCTCAGATAAACGCAGCTCTGCCTTGAAAGGCATTGAAAACGGTAGGCAAGGAACCATGGGGATCTACAAGGTAGCTTGTCCAAAGTAATTCAAGGACCTAATGGAATCATATGCTGAATTGCTGTTCGACTTTTGAGAACTGCAGGTACAGTTTTTGGAGACGTTTGATCAAGTTATGCCATTAGTTGTTCAATTAGCGTACGAAAATGCTAATAAGTCATGCCAGACGCCATCATGCCATGGAAAACTAAAAAGATCCTATTCCATAATATACATTTTATGTAAAGATATAAATATGCCTATGTTCACAGGGAATATGATTGCATGCAGCTGTAGAGATGCTGCCCCTCAAAATTTTACAAGAGCACAACATAAGACATTATAATCCAATCCAGGATATTCTAGGCAAAATTATCATAATCAATCAGGCTATTCTAGCAAAATCCCAAAAGAGAAATAAAGACCAAATTACATACGTGCTCCAGGTTGCTGCCCCAGGTGTAAGAAAGGAAATCAAATGGGCCCAATAGAATGCTGAATTCAAAATTTGACATCCATGGAACTCCTTTGTCAGTAAATTCAAAAACAGGGCACGGGGCCCAATGCCCTGGGGCCCACAAATGTACGAGGCATTGGAGGAGGAAAATCCTTCAATGCATCCACTCAGATTGCTTCCCCGACACAATCCCTATTGACCCATGCCACTCCCACCAGCCAGAGGAAACAGAGAGAAATGCAGGATTATACCTCTGTTTCCACCGCGCCGAATAGTGTTAACTACCAGAAATTGGGGGGGGGGGTGTTTATTTATTTCAACTGATTCCCACACTAAGCGAGAGTCAGGGACCTCTCCCTCAGGGACAGTAGACTTATTATCGGTCGAAGTCCTGATAGCTTTATTAGGTTTCAAGTTGACCCCAGAGCGTAATTAACTCAGACTATAAAGGCGGACATAAAAATAATGCTTACTCAACCCCAAAGTATAAGTTCTATTAATCAGGTATATAGAATTGCTCAGGCTGCTCTCCATACCAAATTTACATAAGTCATTTAAAATGAATATGCTTCTAAATAGGAATCAATAGAGGATTTTTGTTCCACTGATTTGAGAAACCCCATGTTTGCTGGTTTTCGGGACTGTTACAAGGAGGCCTATGTGTAAATAAGAATCCAAGAATAGAAATGAGGGCTTATAGATACGGGAGCTGATTCATCTATTGAAGGGAGCCCCAATTAGGGAGATGGCTATTGCGGTCAGCTGGAAGCCATAAGTTCCACCTGATAATAAGTATGTATGTGACGCACCTGTAAATGCACGTGAGGCACCCCCGCAAAGCTAAAGGTATATAACCGGGTGAAAGCGGCTCGGAGTCAGAGAGAAGAATGAATTCATTCAGTCAGTCTTGCAGTCGCTTCGGGTTATCGGAAGAAGAGTTCGGGTCGGAGAAGAAGAAAAGAAATCAGAGGACCAGAACGTAGGCAGAGCGGTTACAGAAGAGAAACCAGATAGAAGAAGTAATTCCTGTCAGAGTCAGCCGAGCTCGCCCGAGGAAGATAAGAAGAAAGAAGAAAGAAGAAAGAAGCTCTAAAAGCTAAGCTCTCTCTCTCACTCTCTAAAAGAAGAAATTCTCTCTCTTTCAAGCTCTCTCTTCTCTTTCTCTCTAAGCTCTAAGAAGAGAAGAAGAAAAAAAGAATCCTCTAAGTTCATTCTCTCTAAGCTGCTAAGAAGAAGAAGAGAAAAGCAAATCTCTCTATCATTCTCTCTAAGCTCTATTCTAAGAAGAAGAAAAATCTTCTTCTTTCTCTAAGCTCTCTCTAAGAAAGTAGAAGTAAAAGTAGTATATTTTACAACAAATGGAGTACACCTTGCAACCAAAACCTGCATGGGTGTTAAATGTAAAGAATCTACAGGGTAATCTTAACCTTAAAAGAAATTATCAAAAAGTACAGGGTAAGCTTAACCCTAAAAGAAATCATTATCAAAGGAAAAAAGATATTTTTTTTCGGGGCCACTGAGAAAATAATTTTGAAAATACCATGGCTTTCTGATAAGCCAGTGTGGGTCCCTCAGTGGCCCCTATCTAAAGAGAAATTACAAGCGGGCCCACCTACTAGTTCAGGAACAATTAGAAGCAGGTCATATAGAACCTTCCACCTCTCCCTGGAATTCCCCCATATTTGTGATCAAGAAAAATCAGGAAAATGGCGATTGTTACATGATCTTAGACAAATTTAATAAAACCATGCAAGTTATGGGGCCCTACTCAACCTGGACTTCCTAGTCCCGTAGCTATTCCAAAAAATTTCCATCTTATTACTCTTGATATAAAGGATTGCTTCTTTTCTATTCCCCTACATCCTCTGGATGCCCCCAGGTTTGCTTTTTCAGTTCCTTCTATGAAACAATAATGGCCCCTGATCAGAGATATCAAATGGAAGGTTTTAACCACAGGGAATGGCTAATAGCCCCACCATATGCCAAATATATGTGGACAAGGCCTATCCAACCCCATTAAAAATAAATAATATCCAAACCTCATGTGTCTACATTACATGGATGATATTTTATTGGCCCACCCTAATCAAAAAATCTTATTTAATATATTCAGTGACGATGGTAGAAAATTTTTAAAAAAATATGGATTATATATAGCAGAAGAAAAAGTTCAAACCAGATCTCCCATATTATATTTTAGGATTTAAAATCATGGATACTTTTGTTAGACCCCCAAAAATTTTAATAAATAAAGAACATTTGACCACCCCTCAATGATTTCCAACAAACTACTGGGAGACATTAATTGGCCTTTCGCCCTACACTAAATCTCACTACTGGCCAACTAAAACCTTTATTGACATCCTTTTCGCCGGAGATCACTGATCCATCTTCACCACGAACATTGACTCCTGATGCTAGGAAAGCTTTAAAGTAGTAGAAAAAAGCCATCGAAGGAGCTCATTGTGAGATAGATTTGATTTAACTCAACCGCTGATGTTTGAATTATTATTTCTTCACAATAATACACACCCACAGAGAAGTATTTTGGCAACAAGGGCCATTATTATGGATACATTTGCCGTCTCTCCTAAAAGTATAATTGATTCTTATACCTCCCCATGGTGGCTAAACTTATTCATCAAGGACAATAAGACTTTCTACTAAAATATTTGGCATTCCACCCTGCTTCACTATTATTACTCATTACTCCCTATTCATCATCACATGATTGAATACTTATGCTTCAATGATAATGAAAGGGCTAAAGCTTGAAAATGCACTAACTTCTGCAAATTTTGATAATCATCCTTGTTCCCTAAGTCCCCCCCCCCCCCCCCCCCCCCCCTATAATTAAATCTTTTTGTTAATTAATTAAATCCTATTATATTTCCACAGGTAATAAAAAATCACCCTATTCGCTAAGGCATTTAATGTATTATACAGATGGGTCCCTCAAATGGGAAACTTGCTACATGGTAAACATTCACTAAGAAAAGAAAATAAGACTTTACTAAACTGCAAAAACACAAATCACCAACAATGGAATTGAAGCAGTGTAAGAGTGCTCTGGAAAATTTTAGAGACCAGCCCATAGCCAATTTATTCAGATAGCCCACATAATGTACCAAGCCGTCCCCAAAATTAGAGTTATCAGGACGTAAAAGCACCTCATACACCAGCTTTTAAATTGTATAATCAAATACACAAAAATTTGTGGGCAAGAAAAGAACCTCTTATTCATAGGCCATATTAGAGTCACATACTAATTAGCCTGTCCCTCCATGAAGTAATCAAAAGGCTGATGAACTTACAAAAACAATATTATACTTTCACGCTACAACAAGGCTACTTTATTTCATTCCCAGTTTCACGTTAACAGCACCACCTTGCAACGTAGGTTTAAAATCACAAAAAGCAAGCAGAACATTGAAAAGATTGTAAATCTTGTAATGACACATTTGCCCACTCATCATTTTGGTGTTAACCCTAGAGGATAATGCCCAATCAATTGTGCAGATGGATTGAACTCATGACCAAGCTTTGGAAAATTGCAATTTATTCATGTAGACCATAATACATGCTTCAGGCATGATTTTTGCTTCTTACATTCTGGAGAAAAAAGATAAAGATGTCACATCTATTGTTTACAAGCTTTTGCTGCATTGGGTCCAATCCCAAAATGCTTAAAACAGATAATGGCCGCCGCATAAACGTCCCTCATCTTTCAAACAGTTTAGCGCAAAATTCAACATAGACCGACATAAAACAGGCATCCATACAATCCTCCAGGGTCAGGGCGATTAATGAAAGAGCAAATCTGCACACAAAAAGTTATATGGTTAAAACAGAAAGAAGGAAACTGGAAAAATCCTAAGGACAGATTGGCATTTGCCCTGTATACCTTGGTTAATTTTTAACTTTAGACTCTGTTGTTTATTCTGCTGGAGACAGACAATTAGGAACCAACATCAACAACATAAACCTTTGGTTTACTGGAAGGATGTTCATTCAGGTACATGGAAGGGGTCCAGATCCAGTAATTAATATTGGGGGAGAGGAATCTGTTTTGTGTTTTTTCCAAAGCATGAATCCTCTCCAATATGGATAACATCTAGATTAATAAAACATGTACCAAATCACGAAGCATAAGATGAAGTTGTTGAGGTATCAAGATTAATAGAAAAAAAAAAAGTACAAAATTCAAGGAACCATGATGAAGATATGGAAAGATTCCCTAAAAGAGTCTTTCAAAATAAGTTCAACAACTTAAGTGCATTCCTCCGCTGGGACGAAGAGATCTCTCTTTAGTGGATGCACACATTGTATTTTTTTTTTTTACTTTTATATATGTGTTTATGTCTGTGTATTGTGTCTAAAATTTCATGTAATAGTGATGTCACAAATAATGTATTGTATATGGCGTTCTGTCCAGAGTGACAATCAAAAAAACAAAGCGATTGTGAATATATATATATTAAATATATATATACATATATATGGATCCAAATAACTCTAATTCATTTAAGAGTTTAAGAATATTCAACATGGGTAAATAATTTAATAATGAAGTGGTACCTCAATTTTCGTTTTATATATAGGTGTCCCAGGGACTTCTCTTTAGCAAAAAATATGACTAGTTCTGTAAAACCTGACATTTTGGTGTGTTTGACATGAGAGTGGCTTATTTGTTATTAACTTCATTTGTCTTAATAAATGATTAATTTCCAATTATTTCAACAGGTAAAAGGACTACTGTTATGCATAAACTCGAGATTCTAGCTAACGAATTATTTTCTCCAAAGTGCTTTTAGTTTTTCTTTAATCTATCTTTAATGGCAGTAAAATACCCTCATTCTTTCTTTGTTTGTTTCTAAATAAGATGTTTTTGCCACCTTATGTTTGTAGGGAGCTCAGCGCAATGTGTGTGAGCAGAAATCAAGCTTTAATTTTCTAATCTAATAATTCTATTTTTTAGTTTGACAGTTCGCCCTTTACTCAGTGCTGAAATCACTGCCTTTCCTTAAAAATTGAGTGCTTGAAGTCGCTAGTAAGGGCCCTGAATGATTTGCCGGTGGCATTGTCTAGACATAAAAAAGACGGCTGCTGCTACAGCAGCAGGAAAAAATCTCGGGTGTCGACTGCAAAGCATCCCAGCTGACAAGCGTCAAACAACCTCAACCAGCAGTGTGGCCCTGCTCTGCATTCATGGGGCCTCCTAGATCTACATGTTATAACAAGTGGACATTTTGATCTTTCATTGTTTGGGACTTTCATGGGACAGTACCTTGCGGGTATTTGTTTAAACAAAGAACGTCACTGTGTTACTTGAGTAGAACTTAGTTGCAGCTGATTTGTTATAAAGAATTTGATATGCTATGCAATTTGGCTCGTCACCAAAAGGCTTGTTGCCTTAAAGAGCCGCAGCATCTCCTCACATTGGACGGCTGTTAAGCATCTTACCCAGTCCGAACCTAAAGGCTTCCATTGGATGGCTGGTTAGCCAATGACGGGTAAGATCGCCCTGAGTGGGACAACCCTAAGACCCCCCAAAAAGGGGGCACAGCTCGCACAGGGACAGTCGTCATGTGGCCGACATATCAACCAAAGACAGGGAGTCAAGGGCACAGCCTTGAATATCCGATGACGGTAAGAATTTTGGTTGCACATAGACGTCCTAGAGCATCCCCTCTTATTAAAACTAAAGGGGGGAAAAGCAGGAGCCCTGTTTGGGGAATAGCTAAGATTGTGGTTGGACTACTGGCCCATAGAACATTTTATGGGCATTTCAGCCTTCCGTATCTCGACGGGACTGGCCCATGAACTCCGAGATATTTGAAGCCGAGACTACAGCCGATCGGGCTAGCGCATTCCTAGACTCGGCACATGAGATGAGACCAGAGAGAGAAAGGACAGGGTTTATCGCTATTTTATAAGATATATTTTAGTTTCCTTGTATTAGTAGGTGCCCCAGGATTCTTTGTTTAGAAGTGTGTATGTGTTGGTAGAAATAAAAAAAGTAGACAGAGACAGAAAGATTAAAGAATGTTTTTCGAGTCTCCATCCTGTCTCCGAACTCCTTTTCCGTTCCCCTGCGGCCTGCCGTTCCGGGCTGCAAATCCCTTTCCGCAACAGACAAATTATGGCAAGATAAACGCAAGATCACCTGAGCGATGGCAGGAACAGCAGAGGTTTGGAGCGGGCAACAGTAAGAGGCACGGCTCCCGGGCGGCTCAGTAGGCTATCTGCCACCTGCTGGACCCAGCCAAGACAGCCTGCATGGCCGGGTGGAGCTGCTGAGGGCGGCCCCTGGGCGGGAAGGCACCAGCAGCAAGCATCTCGCCAGTGGGGCAGCGTGGAGCCCACCATGCCTGCGAGTATGGCCCGAAGCACTGCGAGCCAAATGAGCACCCACCTTTCAACCCTGTGGTGGCCAAGCCTGGCACCATGGGTACTCCAGCTGCAGAAGCCGGCCTCCACGCACGCTGCATCCCCGGAACCCGCAAGCGCGGACCATCCCGATGGCCTCACCCTCCTCCCCCCGCCACCTGATCAGCACGAGGAGATGGAAGTTTGCCGCTCACGACTGACCAATAGCTTCAGACTTTCCAATCCTAATTAGCATAACATATATTCACTTTTTCAAACCCTAATTAGCATAAGTTGGGACCAATAGCAGTGACCCAGTGCTAAAAAAATCCCTAGACTAACCGACCTGGAGAAACCTGTCTTATAGGGTACTATCCTTGCACTACCACAGCACAGCTCCTACTTAATTCTCAATAAGTGTATATTCTTGTGTTCACCACTCATCCTGGTCTGTGAATATTTTATTCTTCAACTTCATGAGACAACGGAAAAAATAAGTTGTTGATGGTGAGCCCCTGGGTCTTGCTGGCAAACACTGGTGGGCAGAGCCCACCTTCAAAGAGCCTGCAGGAGGCCTTCCATCTAGCAGAGGCCACCAGCCAGCAGAATGTGCAGCAGACTCCAGTCCTGCCTGCAGCAGACGGAAGGAGTCCCAGTTTCATTTCAAAACTCTCAATTGGAGTAGTGGATAGTGGAGTTAATAATGATACATAGTAAAGACAAGCTGGTGGCACAGGCATGAAATCCAGGGATTCAGGAGGCTGAGGCAGGAGGATTGCAAGGTCAAGGTTAGACTGAGCAATTTAGTGAAACCCAGTATCCCAAATTTTAAAACAGGGACCGGGTAATGTAGCTCAGTGGGAAAGCTCCCCTGGGCTCAATCCCTATTTCAAAAATAAAAGTAACAATAACCATTGTCTATATGATGATTCTTCATAACATTGAACCTGTATACTGAGTCTTTCAATGCATGATCTTATTATAAAACCTCAATATTTCTCTCCTGTGAAGAAATAAGTCAATTTGTTCTGTTGAAGTAACCCTGGTTTGAAGAAGCCCCTCCAGGGACCTCATTCCCAAGCAGGACTCTGAAGACACTGAGGTCCCTAACCCACTAGGTCTTCTTCCCTCTCTCTCACCAGAGTGTTCCTTTCCCTGGGGTGAAAGTATCCCTAGGTGCTGAACTTCATCCGCAATTGGACTTCTCCACCTTCCTGCAGCCGCTCCTGCTAGCAATCACCACCCATGCTGAACCAGCTGACGGACAACCTCTCACCGTGGTCCAACCTGCTTTCTGTTGCTTTAGTCGAATTTCACAGTCACTGTGGCAAAAACAGCTGAAATTGCCGGGCGCTGGTGCGCCCGCCTCTGATCATCACTTGGGAGGCTGAGGCAAGGAGGATTGTGAGTTCAAAGCCAGCCTCAGCAATGGCGATGGCACTTAGCAACTCATTGAAGACCCTGTCTTAATAAAATACATGAAAAGGGCTGGGGGATGGTGGCCCAGTTGGTCCAAGTGCCTCTGAGATTCCATCCCCAGTAACCAAAAAAAAAAAAAAAAAAAAAAAAAAGTGGAAGGTGAGGATGGTGTGGTGCATGCCTGTAATAACCAGATTGACTCAGGAGGCTGAGGCAGTGAGGATCATATTCAAAGCCAGCCTACAGCAAAGCTGTGATGTTCTAAGAGCAACTCTGAGAAACCCTGTCTCAAAATAAAATACAAAAAAAGGTCTGGGGATTTGTTCCAGTGGTCGAGTGCCCCTGAGTTCAACTTCCCCAGTGCAAAAAAAAAAGATAATAACAGATTGGATATCATATAAAATAGTTGGAAAAGTTAGGCAGGTGTGGCAGCACATATCCCTGTATTACTAAGTGACACAAGAGGCTGAGGGAGGAAGATCCTAAATTCAAAGGTTAAGCCCAGGCAACTGTAGCAAGACCTTACTCGACACTAAAAAAAAAAAAAAAAAGAGGATTGGTGATGTAACTCAGTGATAGATTGCCCATGTATTCCATCCCCATATTAAATAAATAAATAATACAAATAAAAGATGAGTAATAATACATCTGTGATGCAGAAGGTGCTAATGCATGCTTTAGAACCCAGTACTTAACGAATTGCAGTTCATTGAATATGTGACAGCCAAGTCATGTAGGAAGTCCTCAAAAAGGAGATATCTAGATTGCGTTTAGCTGCAGAGCCATAAAAGATGCGTTCAAGTTTCACCTGATATTTCATACCACATTCATCTAAGAAACTTTTTAATGCCCGTTAACACTGTGTGACGCACCTGTAAGCTCGAGGCTGTAAGCACTTGTCCTGTTAAATGCAAAATGTGTTTAAAACCGGGTGAGGGTTTAGTGGCTGGTTGTCGTTGGAGTTAAAGTGGTTGAAGTTGTGTTGTTGGAAATTAGAGGGAGTTGGAGTGTGTATTGGAGTTCGATAGTTGTTGGGCCAAGAGAATTAGACGAGAGAAGATAAAAGACCTTTTTCATTTCCATCCTGTTGCCGAATATTTCCACCCACGGTGTCGTAGCTGCAAGCCGGCGCAGCAGGCAGCTACACATTCCTAGTTTATCATTATAAAATTGTGTCTTTCTCCAACTCAATTTCATCTGGCCTCCTTCCTTTCAGATGAGAATCTGCAATCTCACCCAGGACTCCCATGCCGTATTTCCCATCTACCCCAAGGTTGGTTCTCATGGGGTCGCCCCTGCCAAATGTTCTGCATCGGTGTCCTCTACTCAAGCTGTGACCTCCACCCATGTTTCGCCATATTAGAAAAAACCGTGATCGGGGGCAACCCACAGGTAGCCTCTGATCTCGTCCTAGTGCCCATTGAACACTCCCCCCCAATAAACCCTCCCAATCTCTACCTCTCATCTTCACCCAACACTCACTCTCATTGCATACTGACATCTGTCACTTAAACTTGTATCCAACATAATAATTTGCCCCCTACAGTATCACCACCCCAAAAATATGAGACCTAGTATGTGGCAAACCACTATCACACTGAGAAAATTTTTTTTTCTTTGTACATTTCTATTCCTTTCTAAAATAAGAAATATTCAAGGGCTGGGGTTGTGCTCAGTGTAGAGCGCTCACCTGGCACGTGCGCAGCCTTTGTTGTTCGATCCTCAGCACACATACAAATAAACCCATTGTGTACAGCTAAAAACAAATACAATAAATTTAAAGAAAATATTCAAGAACACAGTGTTATAAAGAAAAGGACCAATGCACCATTGCATTATGGATTTGCTTTGAAGTAGTTGGGAAGGGAACCCAGGTCCTTGTGCCTGCTGGGCAAGCACTCATACCACTGAGCTACAACACCACCCCCCCTTTATAGTTATTTATTATGTTATTATTGTTTTTGTTATTAGGAGAAATTAGTTTCTCCTTCACTGCTCATCGTCCAGAACAATGTGAAAGACTGTGTTTTTGGTGGTGCCTGTATAATTCCAGCAACCTCAATGCTGAGCAGGGAGAATTGCAAGTTCAAGGCCAGGCCGTGAGCAACTTAGGGAGACTCTGTCTCCATATAAAAAGGGTTGAGGGATGAACCTATGTAGAGTGACCTAGTTCCACCCCCATGCCACCCACATGCACACACACACATACACAGGACATGGGCATAAGCCTAAGTACACACCTCCACCTGGTGACGCTCCCCTCCCGCCCACCCGCAGGTAGATGACAACCTTCCCAGCTATGAAAACTAGCTGAAAATTTACTGGATTTCATTTGTCTCATCAATCAATATGAATGAAGCCCAGCAAGGCGGCACATGCCTGTAATCCCTAGCAGCTCAGGAGACTGCGCAGAGGATCATCACAGAGCCTCAGCAGGGCCCCCCCCTTTGGGGTTTGTGCTCAGCGGTAGAGCGGCTTGCCTAGCACATGCCTCAGCCCGGGATCGATCCGCAAGCACCACGTAAAAACACATTGTGTACAACTAAAAGCAAATAAACAAAATTTAAATAAAAAAAAAGAGCCACATCAACTTAGTGAGTCCTTAAGCATCTCAGTGAGCACCACTGTACCTCTAAGTACAAATATCAAAAAAGTTTTGGAGATGTGACTCCGTCT
>JAKELJ010001055.1:0-12088 GCA_025594165.1 Tamias sibiricus
AACGCCTGTGAGTTTAATTCTAAAATTGATGAATGCTAGAACTTTAAAAACGCAGAACAATACTTAGTTTCACAAAGAGACACTGTGCATCTTTCCTGGTTTAAGTTAAATCCAAAGCTGAATCACTAGGTAGACAAAGAGTTTCAAACTCACAAAAAAGCGTTTAGAGCCAACTGAAAATAATTCCATGTTTTCTTAGCCTGTGGGTACGAGGTTTTGTTTGTGTATTTCAAATGAACACTTCTGACAAAATGATTCACTCTTGTGCCCCACATAGGCTCCCCAAATGTGGTCAATCCACCATCAACTGGTTTTTTTGGTTAGAGCCTATTGGATATTGACCCTGATTAGGCGAATTTCACTGAAAACTGCCTGTGTGTATTTTAATTCTCAAAGGATAAGTGCAAGAACTTTTAAAATGCAGAAAAGCACTTCAGATCACAAAGAGCTCACTGTGCACCTGTCCTGGTTCAAGTATCACAAAGCGAATCACTAGGTAACAAAGAAGTTTTCAAACTCACAAGAAAAGCGTTTTAAGCCAACTGGAAATAATACCATGTTTCTTACGTGTGGCGTACGAGGTTTCTTCTTTGTGTATTTCAATGAAACTCCAGACAAAATGACTCCTCTTTGTGCCCGCTCATGGCTCCCCAAATGTGGTCAAAATCCACCATTCCACGTGGTTTTTTGTTAGTAGCCTATGATATTGACCCTGATTAGGCGAATTTCAACCATGAAAAACGCCTGTTGTTTAATTCCTCAAATGATAATGCTAGAACTTTTAAATACTGCAGAAAAAGCACTTCAGACACAAGGAGCTCACTGTGCTCCTGTCCTGGTTTCAAGTAATCTCAGAGCTGAATCACTAGGTAACAAAAGAGTTTCAACTCACAGAAAAGCGTTTTAGCAAACTGGAAATAATTCCATGTTTCTTAGCTTGTGGGTACTCAGGTTTGCATTTGTGAATTTCAATGAAATCTCTGACAAAATGATTCTCTTGTACCACCTCATTGCTCTCCAAATGTGGTCACCTCCAACACAGTTTTTGTTAGAGCCTATTGGATGTTTATCCTGAATTAGGCGAATTTTACAGAAAACCCCTGTAGTTAATTCCTCAAAAGGTAATGCAAGAACTTTTGAAATGCAGAAGAGCACATCAGATGCAAAAGAGCAACACTGTGCTTCTCACAGGATCAAGTATCTCAAAGCTGAATCACTAGGTAACAAAATAATTTTCAAACCTCACGAGAAAAGCGTTATTTTAGTGTAACGGGAAATGAATCATGTTTTTAGCTTTCTGTGAACTAGGTTTCCTTTGTGTATTTCAATGAAACTCTGAAAAAATGATTCTCATCATGTTCCCTCAAGGCTCCGCAATTTTTGGTCATCCACCATCAATGGTGTTTTGTTTACAGTCCTATTGGATGTTTTCCCTGATTAGTGAAAATGCCTGAAAACATATGTGAGTTTATTTCTTAAATGTTAAAGCTAGAACTCTTAAAAATCAGAACAACAATCTAGTTCAGCAAGAGCACACTGTGCTTCTCCTCCAGGTTCAAGTATCTCAAAGCTAGAATCACTAGGTAGCAAAAGAGTTTCAAAACCACAGAAAAGCATTTTAGCCAACTGAAAATAATTCCATGTTTTCTTAGCTTTGGGTGTACTAGGTTTCCTTGTGTATTCAATGAAACTCTGACAAAATGTATTCTCTCTTGTGCCCCTCATAGACTCCCCCAATTTGCTCAACGTCCACCATCACGCGGTTTTTTGGATTAGAGCCTATTGGATATCTAACCCTGATTAAGGCCGAATTTCACTGAAAACGCCTGTTAGTTTAATTCCTCAATGGTTAAAGCTAGAACTTTGAAAATAGGGAAAAGCACTTCAGATCACAAGAGCACACTGTGCTTTTTGTCCTGGATCAAGTATCTCAAAGCTGAATCACAAGGTAGCGAAAAGAGTTTCAAACAAACATGAAAGCGTTTTAGCAACTGAAAATAATTAACATATTCTAAGCTTGTGTTGGGTACTAGGTTTCTTTGTGTATTTCAATGAAACACTGACAAAATGATTCTCTTTTGTGTCCCTCATGGCTTCCCCAAATGTGGTCAATCCACCATCACTGGTTTTTTTGTTGAGAGGCTAATTGATATTTACCCTTCTGATTTAGGCGAATTCACTGAAAACTCTGTAGTTTTTCAATAATTCCACAATGGTTAATGCAAAACTTTGAAAATGTGGAAAAGCTCTTCAGAACACAAGAGCACACTGTGCTTTGTCCCTGGTTCAAGTAATCTTTAAAGCAGAATCACAGGTAGCAAAAGAGTTTCAAACTCCACAGAAAAGTTTTAAAGCCAACTAGAAATAATTCCATGTTTCCGTAGCTTCAGGGTACTAGGTTTCCCTTGTTGTATTTCAATGAAACTCTGACAAAATGATTCTCTCGTTGTGCTCCCCATGGCTCTCCAAATTTGGTCAATCCAGCATCAGGGTTTTTTGTTTAGAGCCTCTTGAAGTTTACCCTGATTAGGCGAATTTCACTGAAAACGCCCTGTAGTTTAATTCCTCAATGGTTAATGCTAGAACATTGAAATGCAGAAAAGCACTTCAGATCACAAGAGCACACTGTGCTTCTGTCTGGTTCAAGTATCTCAAAGCTGAATCACTAGGTAACAAAAGAGGTTCAAAATCACAGAAACGAGTTTTAGCGAACTGGAAATTTATTTATTGTTTTTAGCTGCTGGGCACTAGGTTTCTTTGTGTATTTCAATGAAAACTCTGAAAAAATGATTCTTCTCATGTGCCCTCACATGCTCAGTTTGTTCATACCACCATCATCGGGGGTGTTTTTGTTTACAGTCTATTGGATGTTTACCCTGATTAGGCTGAAATTGCTGATAACGCCTGGAGTTTAATTATTACATGGTTAACTGACTAGAAATTTAAAAAACGCAGAACAACACTTTAGTTCACAAGAGCACACTGTGCTACTGTCCTGGTTCAAGTATATCAAAGCTGAATCACTACGGTAGCAAAAGAGTTCAAACTCACAGAAAAGCGTTTTAGCCAACTGGAAATAATTCCATGTTTCTTATCTTGTGGGTACTAGGTTTCTTGTGTATTTCAATGAAACTCTGAACAAAATGATTCTCTCTTGTGCCCCTCAGGGCTCCCAAAATTTGGTCAATCACCATCACGGGTTTTTTGTTTTCGGGCTATTGGTTTATTTACCCTGATTAGGCGAGATTCACTGAAACGCCTGTAGGTTAATTCTCAATGGTTACTGCTAGAACTTTGAAATGCAGAAAAGCATTTCAGATCACAAATGGCACCCTGTGCTCCTGTCTGGTTAAGTATCTCAAGCTGAATCACTAGGTTAACAAAAGGAGTTTACAACTCACAGAAAAGCGTTTTAGAGAACTGGAAAATAATTCATGTTTCTTAGCTTTGGGCATAGGTTTCTTTGTGTATTTCAATGAAACTTGACAAATGATTCTCTCCTTCTGTGCCCCCCTCATGGCTCCCCAATGTGGTCAATCACATAACTGGTTTTTGTTGAGAGGCTATTGGATATTTACCCTGATTAGGCGAATTTCACTGAATCGCCTGTAGTTTAATTCCTCAAAGTGGTTAATGCTAGAACTTTGAAAATGGCGAATAGCACTTCAGATCACAAGAGCACACTGTGCTTTTGTCTGGTTAAGTTATTAAAGTGAATCACTAGGTTAGCAAAAGAATTTCAAACTCACAGAAGAAAAAGCGTTTTTTGCCAACTAGAACATAATTCCATGTTTCTTAGCTTCTGGGTACTAGGTTTACTTGTGTATTTCAATGAAACTCTGACAAAATGAATCTTTTGTACTCCCCTGGCTCTCCAAATTTGGTCAATCCAGCATACCGGAGTTTTTTGTTTTAGAGCTATTGGATATTTACCTGATTCTAGGCGAATTTCACTGAAAACTGCCTGTAGTTTAATTCCTCAATGGTTAATGCTAGAACTTTGAAATGGCAGAAGAAAAGCATTTCAGATCACAAGCAGCACACTGTGCTCTGTCTGGTTCAAGTATTCTCACAAGCTGAATCACTAGGTAACAAAAGAGTTTCAAACTCACGAAAAGCGTTTAGAGAACTGGAAATAATTCCATGTTTCTTAGCTTCTGGGGGCACTAGGTTTTTTGTGTATTTCAATGAAACTCGAAAAATTATTCTCTCATGTGCCCCTCAAGACTCCCAAGTTTGGTCACCCACCATGAAGGGTGTTTTGTTACAGGCTATTGTGATGTTTAACCTGATTTTAGGCGGAAAATATCTGAACACGCTGTGAGTTTAATTCTTAAAATGGTTAATGCTAGAACTTTAAAAACGCCGGAACAATACTTTAGTTCACGAGAGCACACTGTGCTTCTTTCTGGTTTACGTATCTCAAAGCTGAATCACTAGGTAGCAAAAGAGTTTCAACTCACAAAAAGCGTTTTAGCCAACTGGAAATAATTCCATGTTTCTGAGCTTGTGGGTACGAGGGTTTCTTTGTGTATTTCAATGAAACTCTGACAAAATGATTCTCTCTTGTGCCCCTCATGGCTCCCCAAATGTGGTCAATCCACCTTCACTGGTTTTTGTTTAAGCCTATGATATTGACCCGGATAGGCGAATTTCACTGAAAAACGCCTGTTGTTTAATTCCTCAATGGATAATGCTGAACTTTTAAATGCAAAAAGCCACTTCAGATCACAAGAAGCTCACTGTGCTCCTGGCCTGGTTCAAGTATCTCAAGAAGCTGAATCACTAGTGAACAAAAGAGTTTCAAACTCACAGAAAAGCGTTTTAAAGCCAACTGGAAATAATTCCATGTTTCCTTAGCTTGTGGTACTAGGTTTCTTTGTGTATTTCAATGAACTCTGACAAAATGATTTCCTCCCTTGTACCCCTCATGGCTCTCCAATGTGGTCAACCCACCATCACCAGGTTTTTTGTTTAGAGCCTATTGATGTTTATCCTGATTAGGCGAATTTTACTGAAAACCCCCTGTAGTTTTAATTTCCTCAAGCAGGATAATGCAAGAACTTTGGAAATGCATAAGAGCACTTCAGATCAAAAGAGCACACTGTGCTTCTGTCCTGGTTCAAGTATCTACAAAGCTGAATCACAAGGTAAACAAATAATTTCAAACTCACAGAAAAGCGTTTTAGTGAACGGGTAATGATTCCATGTTTTAGCTTCTGGGAACTAGGTTTTCATTTGTGTATTTCATAATGAAACTCTGAAAAAATGATTCTCTCATGGTGTCCCTCAAGGCTCCGCAATTTTGGTCATCCCACGCATCAATGGTGTTTTGTTTACAGTCCTATTGGATGTTTTCCCTGATTAGGTGATAATGCCTGAAAACCATATGTGAGTTTATTTCTTAAATGGTTAATGCTAGAACTTATAAAATTGCAGAACAACACTCTAGATCACAAGAGCACACTGGCTTCTCTCCTGGTTCAAGTATCTCAATGCTGAATCACTAGGTAGTCAAAAGAGTTTTCAAACTCACTAGAAAAGCATTTTAGCCAACTTGAAAATAATTCCAAGTTCTTAGCTTTGGTGATACTAGGATTTCATTGGTGTATGTCAATGTAAACTCAGACAAAATGATTCTCTCTGTGCCCCTCATTACGTTCCCCAAATTTGCTCAATTCCACCATCACGGGTTTTTTGTTAGAGCCTATTGGATATCTACCGCTGATTAGGCGAATTTCACTGGAAAAACGCCTGTATTTAATTCCACAATGTTAATCGCTAGAACATTGAAATAGTGAAAGAGCACTTCAGATCACAAGAGCACACTGTGCTTTTGTCCTGGTTCAAGTATCTCAAAGCTGAATCACTAGAGCAAAAGAGTTTCAAACTCACGGAAAGCGTTTTAGCCAACTGAAAATAATTACATATTTCTTAGCTAGTGGAAACTTGTTTTCTTTGTGTATTTCAATATAAACTCGTGACAAAATGATTCTCTTTGTGTCCCTCATGGCTCCCCAATGTGGTCAATCCACCATCCACTGGTTTTTTGTGAGGGAGGCTATTGGATATTTTACCCTATTAGGCGAATTTCACAGAAAACCCTGTAGTTTAAATTCCTTCAATGGTTACATGCTAAACTTTGAAAAATGTGGAAAAGCTCTTCAGAACACAAGACCCACTGTGCATTTGTCCTGGATCAATATCTAAAGCTGAATCACTAGTAGCAAAAGAGTTTCAAACTCACAGAAAAGTATTTAGCCAACTAGAAATAATTCCATGTTTCTTAGCTTCTGGGGTACTAGGTTTCTTGTGTATTTCAATGAAACTCTGACAAAATGATATCCCTCTTGTGCTCCCCATGGCTCTCCAAATTTGGTCAATCCCAGCATCACGGGTTTTCTTGTTTAGAGCCTCTGGAGTTTACCCTGATAAGGCGAATTCACAGAAAACGCCTCAAGGTTAATTCCTCAATGGTTAATGCTAGAACTTTGGAAATGCAGAAAAAAGCACTTCAGATCACAAGACACACAGTGCTTTCTGTCCTGGTTCAAGTATCTCAAAGCTGAATCACTAGGTAACAAAAGAGTTTCAAACTCACAGAAAAGAAGTTTTTAGCGAACTGGAAATTATCATGTTTTTAGCTTTCTGGGCACTCGGTTTCTTATGTGTTATTTCCAATGAAACACTGAAAAATGAATACTCTCAATGTGCCCCTCAAGGCTCCCCAAGTTTGTATCATCCCACCATCAAGGGTGTTTTGTTTACAGTCTATTGGGATGTTTTTACCCTTGATTAGGCGAAAATGCCTGAAAACAGCCTGTGAGTTTAATTATAACATGTGAATGCCTAGAAATTTAAAAACGCAGAACAACACTTTAGTTCACAGAGCACACTGTGCTACTTCCTGGTTCAAGTAACCTCAAAGCTGATAAACAATAGGTAGCAAGAAAAGAGAATTCAACTCACATAAAATCGTTGTAGCCAACTGGAATAATTCCAATGTTTTCTATCTTGTGGGTACTGAAGGTTTCTTTGTGTAGTTCATGAAACTTTGACCAAAATGATTCTCTCTAGTGGCCCCTCAGGGCTCCCAAAATTGGTCAATCCACCATCACGGGTTTTTTGTATTAGAGAACTATTGGATATTTACCCTGATTAGTGCGAATTTCACTGAAAACGCCATTAGTTTAATTCCTCAATGGTTAATGCTAGAACTTTTGAACAATGCAGAAAAGCATTTCAGATCAACAAGAGCCACACTGTGCACCTGTCCTGGTTCAAGTAATCAAGCTGAATCACTAGGTAACAAAAGAGTTTCAAACTCACAGAAAAGCATTTTGGAGAACTGAAATAATTCCAAGTTTCTTACTCTGGGCACTAGGTTTCTTTGTGTATTTCAATGAAACACTGACAAAATGATTCTCTCTTGTGCGCCCTCATGGCACCAAATGTGGTCAATCACCAAAACTGGTTTTTTGTTGAGATGGCTATTGATATTTACCCTGAAAAGGCGACTTTTCACTGAAAAACGCCTGTATTTAAAAAAATATTTCCCTCAAATGGTTTAATGCTAGAACTTTGAAAATCGGAAAAGCACTTCAATCAGAAGAGCACACTGTGCTTTTAGTCCTTGGTTCAAATATCTTCAAAAGCTGAATCACTCAGGTAGCAAAAGGGAGTTTCAAATAGCTCACAGAAAAAAGCGTTTTAGCCAACTAGAAATAATCCCCTTGTTTTCTTAGCTTGTGGGTACTAGGTTTTCCTTGTGTCATTTCAATGTAACTTTCACAAAATGATTCTCCTCTTGTGCTCCACTCATAGGCTCTCCCAATTTTGGTCAAATCCCCATGCAACGGTTGTTTGTTTAGAGCCTTATTGGAAAAAAACCTGTTACCCCTGAATATGTGCGAAATTTATTCACTGACAACGCCTTGTTCTTTAATTTCTCAATGTTAATGCTAGAACTTTGAAAATGCAAGAAAAGCCACTTCCAGATCACAAAGAGCACAACTGTGCTGTCTGTCCTGGTTCAAGTATCTCAAAGTCTGAATCACTAAGGTAATCAATAGAGTTTCAAACTCACAAGAAAAGCAATTTAGTACGAACTTGGAAATAATTCACTTATGTTCTTTAGCTTCTGGGCACTAGGTTTCGTTTGTGTAATATCAATCAAACTCTGCAAAAATGTTTACTCTCGATGTGCACCTCAAGACTCCCCAAGTTTTGTCATCCCCACCATCAAGGGTGTTTTTGTTTACAGGCCTATTGGACATTTTAACCTGATTAGGGCGACAAATGATCTGAAAACGCCTGTGATAATTAATTCTTAAATGGTTACTGCTAGAACTTTCAAAATGCAGAACAACACTTTAGTTCACAATACACACACTGTGTGCATCTTGTCCTGGTTTAAAGTATCTCAATAGCTGTATCAGTAGTAGCATAAGAGTTTTTCAACTCAACAGAAAAGCTTTTTAGCCAACTGGAAATAATTCCAAGTATTCTTAGCTATCTGGGTACTCCATGTATCACTTTGTGTTATTGTCAAGTGAAACTCTGACAAAAATGATTCACTCTTGTGCCCCTCAATGGTTCCCCACCAAATGTGGTCAATCCTCCAGCACAGGGTTTTTTTTTGTATAGAGCCGACGTTGGATGTTTACCCATGATTAATCGTATTTCACTGTAAACGCCTGTTGTTTAATTCCTCCAATGGTTAATTCAAATAACGATTTGAATAATGCAGAAAAAAGCACTTCAGATCACAAGAGCACACTGTGCTTCTGTCCTGGTTCAAGTATCTCAAAAGCTGAATCACTAGGTAGCAAAAGAGTTACAACTCACAAGAAACGCGTTTTAAGCCAACTGGAAAAAGTTCATGTTCCTTAGCGTGCTGGGTACGAGGTTTCTTTGTGTATTTCTATGAAACTCTTGACAAAATGATTCTCTCCGTTGTGCCCCACAAAGGCGCCACCAAATTTTGTCAAATCCCACGATCACTGTGTTGTTGTGTTCAGAGCCTATTGGATTATTGTTACCATGATTAGGCGAATTATTCACTGAAAACGCTTGTTAGTTTATTTCCTTCAACGGGCATAATTGCTAGAACTTTGAAAATTGCAGAAAAGCTCTTCAGATCACAAGAGCACACTGGGCTTCTGTCCATGGTTCAAGTATCTCAACAGCTGAATTCACTAGGTTAACAAAAAGAGTTTCAAACTCACAGAAAAAGCTTATTAGAGCCAACTTGAAATAATTACATTGTTTCTTAGCTTGTGGGTACTTAGGTTTCTTTGCGTAATACAATGATACTCAGATAATAATAATTTCTCTCATTGTACCCCTCATGGCTCCACCTATTTTTTTTTTGTTTTGTTTTTTTTTAGTCAATCCACCATCACAGGTTTTTTGTTTAGAGCCTATTTGGATGTTTATATACCCATTAGGCGAATTTTCACTGAAAACCGCCTTTAGTTTAATTTCCTCAAAGGTTAATGCTAGAACTTTGAAAAGGCCAGAAAAGCACTACAGATCACAAGAGAACACTGTGCTTCATGTCCGGTGTTCAAGTATCTCAAAGCTGAAAGCACGTAGGTAAACAATAGAGTTTCAAACTCACAGATAAGCATTTTAGCGAACGGGAAATCATTTCATGTTTTCTTAAGCTTCTGGTGCACTAGGTTATTTTTTGTATTTCAATGAAACTCTGATAAAATGATTCCTCTCATGTGTCCCTCCAAGGCTCCGCAATTTGGGTCAATCCCACCATCAATGGGGTATTATGTTTACATTCTATTGGATGTTTTCATCCTTTCCCCTTATGTAGGCGAATAATGCCTGAAAACCGCCTGTGAGTTTAAATTCTTAAATGAGTAGTAAAGCTGAGAAACTTTAAAAACGCAGAAACAACTCTTCTAGTTCACAAGAGCTCACGTGTGCAATCAGTCCCTGGTTTCACAGATCTCAAAGCAGAATCACTAGGTAGCAAAAGAGTTTCAAAACTCACAGAAAAATCATGTTTAGCCAACTGGAAATAATCCATGTTTCTTAGCTGTGGGTACTAGGTGTTTATCAATTTGTCGTATTTCAATGAACGCTGACAAAATGATTCTCGCTTGTGCCCCTCATTGCTCCCCAACCTTTATGCTCATCCGCCTCACGGGTTTTTTGTTTAAGAGCCTATTGGATGTTTAACCCTGATTAGGCCGAATTTCAGGTGAAAACGCCTGTATAGTTTAATTTCCTCAATGGTTTAATGCTAGATACTTTAAAAAAACGCAGAAAAGCACTCTCTGCAGATCACAAGAGCACACTGTGCTTCTGCGTTCCTGTTCAAGTACTCAAAGCTGAATCACTAGGTAGGAAAAGGAGTTTCAAACTCACAGAAAAGCGTTTTAGCCAACTTGAAATAATTCCATGTACTTTCTTAGCTTCTGGGTACTAGGTTTCTTTGTGTTATTTCAATGAAACTCTGACAAAAATGATTCTCCTCATTGTAGCCCCGCATGTGCTCCCCAAAATTTGTCAATCCACGAGATCACGTTTGTTTTGTTTAGAGCCTATTGGATGTTACCCTGATACTAGGCGAATTTCAACTGAAAACGACCTGTGAGTTTAATTCATTAAATGCTGGTAATGCTAGAACTTTAACGCAAATGCAGAACAACACTTTATTCACAAAGACAACGACTGTCGGCTTCTGTCCTGGTTCAAGTATCTCAAAGCTGAATCACTAGGTAAGCAAAAGAGTTTTCAAACTCACAGACAAAGCGTTTTTAGCCAACTGGAAAATAATTCCACTTGTTTCTTAGCTTGTGGTGTACTAGGTATTCTTTGTCTGTATTTCAATGAATCTCTGACAAAAAGCTGATCCATCTCTTGTGCCCCTCATGTCACCCCAAATATGGTCATCCCCACACATCACGGTTTTTTTGTTTAGAGCCTAGTGGTTGTTTACCCTGATGAATCGAATGTCACTGAATACGCCTAATTTGTTAATCCTCTATGGTTAAGATCTATAACTTTGAAAATGCAGAAAACAGAAAAGCCCTTCAGAGCACAAGAGCCACACTGTGCTTCTGTCTTCCCCCGGTTCATGTATTCAAAGCTGAATCACTAGTACAATGAGTTTAACTCACAGAAAAGCGATTTAGCCAACTGGAACTAATTCCATTGTTTCTTAGCTTTTTGGGTATAGGTGTCTTTGTGTATTTCAATGAAACTCTGACAAAATGATTCTCTCTTGTGCCATCATGGTCCCCAAATTTGGTCATCCCACCATCATGGGTTTTTTGTATAGAGCTTATTGGATGTTTACCGTGATATCGAATTTCACCTGAAAACGCCTGTAGTTTAATCCTCAATGGTTTAAACCTAGAACTTGAAAATGCAAAAAGCATTTCAAAACACAAAGCACTCTGTGCTTCTGTCCTGGTTCTAGTATCTCAAAGCTGAATCACTAGCAACAAAAGAGTTTCAAACTCACAGAAATGACGATTAGCCAACTGGAAATAATTCCAGTTTCTTAGCTTCTGGTACAGGTTTTCTTTGTGTGTATTCAATGAAACTCTGACAAAATGATTCTCTCTATGCGCCCCTCATGGCTCCCCAAATTTGGTCAACCCACCATCTCGGGATTGTTTTTAGAGCCTATTGATGTTTATCCTGGATTATGCGAATTTCACTGAAAATGCCTGTATAGTTTAATTCCTCATAGGTTTAAAGCTAGAACTTTGAAAATGCAGATAAGTTCATCAGAATCAATAGAGCACACTTGCTTCTTTCCTGGTTCAAGTATCTCAAAAGTTGAAATCAACTAGGTTGCAAAAGAGTTTTTCAAACTCATAAAAAGCTTTTTTAAGAACTGGAAATAATTTCCCCATGTTTCTTAGCTTCTGGCACTAGGTTTTCTTTTCTTTGTGTAGTTCAATGAAACCTGACAAAATGATCTCTCAAGTGCCCCTGCATGCTCCCAAGTTTTGGTCCATCCCACCATCAAGGGTGTTTTGTTTACAGTCTATTGATGTTTACCCTGATTAGGCGAAAATGCCTGAAAACGCCTGTGAAGTTTAATTCTTAAATGTTT
>JAKELJ010001056.1:0-12074 GCA_025594165.1 Tamias sibiricus
GGCTCCCCAAGTTTGGTCAATCCACAATCACAGTGTTTGTTTATAGCCTTTTAGGATGTTTACACTGATTAGGGCGAATCGGACAGAAAACACTTGTATAGTTGTAATATCTCAATTGTTTATGATATGACTTAGAAAACGCAGGAAAGGGCTCTATAGTTTCACAAGGACACAATGTGATTCTCTCCTGTTCAAAATATCACAAGCCTGAATCCTAGGTATGCAAAAACAAATTTCAAACTCACAAAAAGCTTTTAAAAGCGAACAGGAAATAATTGCAAGTTTCTTATATCCTGGCACGAGGATTCCTGTGTGTATTTTAATAAAAACTCTGGTTAAATGATATCTCTCATGAGAACCTCATGGCTTCCCCAAGTTTGGTCATCCATCCGGCACAGGTGTTTTGTTTAGAGCCCATTGGATGTTGACCCTGATTAGGTGAATTTGCCTGAAACTGACTGTTAGTTTAATTTCTCCATGGTTATTCTAGGACTTTGAAAACGCAGGAAAGCACTTTAGTTAACAAGCACCTGGACTTTCTCCGCTGGTTCAAGTATCCAAAGCTGAATCGCTTGTAGCAAAACAGTTGCCAAAACTCACAGAAAAGCATTTAGTGTCTGGAACTATATTGCCTTTTTCTTAGCTCCTGGCACAGGTTTCTTGTGTATTTCATGAAAACTCGATTAAATGATTCTGTCTCATGAGCTTAATGGGCTCTCCAAGTTTGGCCATCCCACCATCAAGGGTGTTGTGTTTAGAGCCGTTAGGATGTTTAACCCTGATAGGCGAATTGCCTGAAAAACCTTTGAGTTTAATTCATCAATGGTTTATGGTAGGACTTTGAAATGCAGAAGCACTTTAGTTCACAAGAGCACACTGTTCTTCTCTCCGTGGTTCAAGTATTTCAAAGCTGAATTGCTTGTTAGCAAAACAGTGTCAAACTCACAGAAAAAGCGTTTTAGGCGAACAGGAATAAGTCCCCCCGTTCTTAGCTCCAGACTCGAGTTTTTTTTTTGTGTAAATCAATGAAATTCTGATTAAAGATTCTCGCATGAGCTCCTCATGGCTGCACAATTTAAGCATCCCAACCATCACGGTGTTTTTGTCTACAGCTTCTTGGATGTTGACCCTGATTAGGCAAAATTGACAGAAAACACCTGTTATTCCAACTCTACAATGGTTTTATGCTACCACTTTTTGAAAACTAAGGAAAACGGTTTCTTTCTAACAGAACAATCTGCTTCATGCCTGGGGTAAAATTGCTCAAAGCACAATGTTTGGATTTGCAAAAGATTTCAGCACTCACGATAAAAGGCATTGTAATACGATGAGGAAATAGTTGCATTTTTCTAGCACTTAGGGCAAAGGTTTCTGTGTATATTTCATTAAACCAGGTAAATGAGTTCTCTCATGAGCCCCGTCATGGCTCCCCCCATGTTTGTCATCCCACCATCAGGGGTTTTGTTTAGCCTTTTGGATGTTTACCCTGATTAGGTGAATTGCCTAAAAACGCCTTTAGTTAAATTCATCATTGGTTTATGCTAGACTTGGAAAACGCAGGAAATCTCTTTAGTTCACAAAGAGCAGCACTGTGGCTCTCCTCCTGTTCAAGTATGGTCAAAGCTAAATGCTTGGTAGCAAACAGTTTCAATCTCACAGATAAGTCGTTTTAAGTGAACTGGAAATAATTCCAAGTTTCCTTGCTCCTGGGCACATAGGTTTTCTTTTTGGTATTTTCAATGAAACACCTGATTATATGTTTCTCTCATGAGGCGTTTCATGGCTCCCCAAGTTTGTCATCCCACAATCACGGGTTTTTTGTCTGCAGCTTCGTGGATGTTTGACCCTGATTAGGGCGGATTTTGACAGCAAATATCTTATTCCAACTCCACAATGTTATGCTACCACTATGAAAAACTAAGGAAAATTTGGTTCTTTCATTGGCAACACAATCTGAAGTCAGGCATGGTGTCAAGTAGCTCGAAGCAGAATTGCTTAGGATTGCAAAAGACTCAAACTCCCAGAAAAAGTGTTCCGGGATGTGAAATAGTTTTGCATACTTCTTACTCTTGGGCACGAGGTTTCTGTTTGTATTTCAATAAAACTCTGGTAAATGATTCTCTCCATGAAGCCTCCCCCTCATGGCTCCCCAAGTTTGGTCCATCCCAACCATTCACAGTGTTTTGTTTATAGCCTTTTGATGTTACACTGATTAGGCTAATCTGCCTGAAAACACTTGTTAGTTTAATTTCTCAATGTTTATGATATGCACTAGAAAACGCAGAAAAAGCACTATAGTTCACATGGACACAATGTGATTCTCTCCTGGGTTTCAATATCCTCAAAGCTGAATCCCTTGGTAACAAAACAGTTCAAACTCACAAAAAGCGTTTTAGCGGAACAGGAAATAATTGCAAGTTTCTTAGATCCTGGGCCACAGGTCCTGTGTGTAATTCATTAAACTCGTTATAATGATTCTCTCATGAGAAACCTCATGGCTCCCCAAATTGGTCCATACCCACCGTCACAGGTGTTTTGTTTAGAGCCCTTTGGATGTTTCCCTGATTAGGTGAATTTGCCTGAAAATGACTTATCGTTTAAATTTCTCAATGGTTTAATCTAGGACTGTTGAAAAAACGCAGGAAAGCACTTTAGTTAACAAGGGCACACTGGACTTCTCCCCTGGTTCAATTGATCTCAAAGCTGAATCGCTTGGATAGCAAAACAGTTGTAAACTCACAGAAAAAGCATTTTAAGTGGGCTGGATAATAATGCCTGTTTCTAGCTCCTGGGCACGAGTTTTCTTTGTGTATTTCAATGAAACTCTAAAAAAAAAATGATTCGCTCCTGTGCCCCCTCATGGATACCCAAGTATGGTCTATCCACATCACGTGTTTTTCACGTATAGAGACTTATTGGCTATTGTACCCTGATTAGGCTAATTTGGCTGAAAACGCCTGTTAGTTTAATTTTTCTCAATGGTTAAATAGCTAGAAACTTTGAATAACACAGAAAAGCACGTGAGCGGATAACCGTGCTAGTCGGGCGTATTTAGGCGCGTATCACAAGAGGCACACTGTGCTTCTCTCCGTTCAAGTATCTCAAAGATGAATCACTAGGTATCAAAAGAGTTTCAAACTCACAAAAAGCGATTTACCAACTGGAAATAATCCCATGTTTCTTAGCTTCTGGTTACTCAGTTTCTTTGTGTATTCAATGAAACTCCTGACAAGATAGTCTCTCCTTGTGCATCTCCATGGCCCTCCCCAAATTTGGTCAGCCCAGCCATCACGAGTATTTTGTTAGAGCCTATTGGATATTTACGCTCATTAGGCGAATTGACAGAAAAGCGCCTGTTAGTTTAATTCCTCAATGCTAATGCTAGAACTTTCAAAATGCAGAAAGACGCTTCAAAGATCACAGAGCGACACTGTGCTTCTCCTTTCCTGGATTCAAGTACCTCAATGCTGGAATCACTAGGTAGCAAAAGAGTTTTCAAACTCACAGAAAAGCGTTTTAGCCAACCTGGAAAATAATCCCACTATTTCTTAAGTCTTTCTGTTACTATGTTTTCTTTGTGTTATTTTCAATGAAACTCTGACAAGATGATTCTCTCTTGTGGCATACTCATTGGCTCGCCCCCCAAATTTGGTCATCCAAAACCTTCACTGTATTTTTGTTTAGAGCCTATTGATGTTCCCTGATTAGGCGAAAATGCCTGAAGACCCCTGTTAGTTTAATTCACAAATGGTTGATGCTAGGGCTTGAAACGAAAAGGAAAGGACACTTCAGATCACAAGAACACCCTTCTTCTCTCTCTGTTCAAGTCCACAATGCGTGAATCACTACTTAGCAAAAGAGTTTTCAAACTCACAGAAAAGCCGTTTAAGCGATTGGAAATAATGGCTTCTTCCCTTAGCTCCCCGTTCTCGAGATTTCTTGTGTATTTCAATGAAACTCTGATAAAATGATTCTTTCATGTGACCTGCCCCTTGGCCTCCCAAAGTTTGGTCATTCCCACCATACGGGTGCTTTTGTTAGAGCCATAATGTTGTTTTACCCTGATAAGGCGAATTTTGCCATGAAAAATGCCTGATAGTTTAATTCCTCAATGGTTAATGCTAGAACTTTGAAAATGATGAACAAGCACTTTAGATCAAAGAGCACATGTGCTTCTGTCCTTGTTCACATATCTCAACACTGAATCGTTCATTCAAAACAGTTTTCAAACTTACAGAAAACAATTTAGCGAACGTAGAAATAATTGCCCTGTTTTCTTAGCTCTTGTGGCAAGAGTTTATTTGTGTATTTCAATTAAAAACTGTGATACAATAGATTCTGTCATGTGCCCCTCAAGGAACGCCCAATTGGTACATCCCACCATCACGGGTGTTTATAATTAACCTATCGATTGTATGTTTACCCTGATATACGAGCGAAAATTGCCTGAAAAGTCCTATGGTGTGATTTTTAAGTCCTACATGGTTAATGCTAGAACTTTAAAAACGCAGAAAACAACACTTTAAGTTTTCACAAGAGCACACTGTTGCTTCTCTCCTGGATCAAGTATCTCAAAGCTGAATCACAAGGTAACAAAACAGTTGCAAACTCTCCAGAAAAGCGTTTTTAGCGAACTGGTAAATAATAGCCATGTATTTCTTAGCCTCAGGGACACTAGGTTTCTATGTGTATTATTTCAATGGAAACTCCTAAAAAAATGATTTCTCTCCTGAGCCCCACATGGATACGCTAAGTTTGTTCATCCAACCATCACGTGTTTTGTGAATAGAGACTATTGGTTGTTTAACCCTGATTAGGCGAATTTTTGTCTGAAACACGCCATGTTTAGATTAATTTCTCACTGGTAAATGCTAGAACTTTAAAGAATGCAGAAATGCACAATACAGTATCACACGAGCACACTGAGCGTCTTCTGGTTTCAAGTATATCAAATGAATCACTAGGTAGCAAAAGAGTTTCAAACTCACAGGAAAAGCGTTTTAGCCAACTGGAAATAATCCATGTTCTTAGCTACGGGGTACTAGTGTCTTTGTCTATTTCAATGAAACTCTGACAAAATGATTCTCTCTTGTGCCCCGCATCGGCTCCCTACCCCAAATTTGGTCATCCCACCCATCACGTGTATTTTGTTTAAAGCCTATTGATATGTAACTCCTGATTAGGCGAATTTGACAGAAAACGCTGTAGATTAATTCCTCAATGGTTAAGTCTAGAACTTTGAAAATGCAGAAAAGCACTTCAAGCACAAGAGCACCACAGTGCGATCTTTCCGTTTCAATTATCTCAAACTCGAATCTACAAGGTAGCAAGACAGTTTCAAACTCACAGAAAGCGTTGTAGGGAATTGGAAATATGATCCCTGTTTCTTTAGCAAATGGGAACTAGGTTTCCTTTGTGTATATCAATGAAATTCCTGAAAAAAAGATTCCTCCATTGGCTCATCATGGCTCCTCAAGTTTGGTCATCCCACCATCAACGTGTTTTTTGTTTGGGGGGGGGGGGGGGGGGGGGGGGAGAGCCCTATTGATGTTTACCCTGAGTAGGCGAAAATGCTCTGAGAACGCTGTTATTTTAATTCCTAAATGGTTAGATGCTAGAACTTTGAAAATGCGAACAGCACTTTTAGTTCACAAGAGCACATGGTGCTTCTGTCCAGGTTCACATATCTCAAAACTGAATCGCTTCAAGCAAAAACAGTTTTCCAAACTTACAGAAAAGCAATTAGAGCGAACAAGAAATAATTGCCTGTTTCTTAGCTCTTGGCACAACTGACGACCGAGGGGCAAAAAGCCACTGCATAAGGTGATACGAAAGAGGTTCCATTGTGATTTCAATGACTCAGTGGATACAATGATTCGCTCATGTGCCCCTCAAGGATCCCCAAGTTTGGTCATCCCAACCATCACTGGTGTTTTGTTTACAGTCGAATTGGAATGTTTACCTGATTAGGAGAAAATGCCTGAAAATGCCTGTGAGTTTAATTTCTAAATGGTAATGCTAGAACTTTAAACACGCAGAACAAGCACTTAGTTCACAAGAGCACACTGTGCTCTGTCCTGGTTCAAGTATCACAAAGCTGAATCACGCCGTAGCAAAACCAGTTGCAAACTCACAGAAAATCGTTTTAGCGAACTGGAAATAATTGCCTGTTTTCTTACCTCTGGCACTGGTTCTTTGTGTATTCAATGAAACCTCGAAAAAAAGAATGATTCTCTCCCTTGTGTCCCTCATGGATACCCAAGTTTTGGTCCACCCCACCATCACGTTTTTTGTATAGAATATGGATATTTAACCCTATTAGGCAATTGCGGAAAAACACCTTTAGTTTAATTTTCATTGGTTATGCAAGAACTTTGAAAACGCAGAAAGCACGGAGATCACAAGACACACTTGTGCTTCTCCTCCTGGTTTCAAGTAATCTCAAAGCTGAATCACTAGGTAGCAAAAGAGTTCAAACTCCCAGAAAAGCGTTTAAGCCCAACTGGAAATAGAGCCATGTTCTTACTTCTGGGTACTAGTTTTCTTTGTGTATTTCAATGAAACTCTGACAAGATGATTCTCTCTTGTGCATCTCATGGCTCCCCAAATTTGGGTCATACCCACGAGTGCACGTGTATTTTGTTTTGAGCCTATGGTATATTTTCCCGATTATGCGAATTTGACAGAAAGAGCTGTTAGTTTAATTCCTCAAGTGTTAATGCTAGAACATTGAAATGGCAGAAAAGAACTTGAGATCACAAGACCCACTGTGCTTCTTTCCGTCTAGTTCAAGTATCTCAAAGCATGAATCACTAGTAGCAAAAGAGTTTTCATCAACTCACAGCTAAGCGTTTTTAGCCAAGCTGAGAATAATTCCATGTTTCGTAGCTTCCTGTACTAGGTTTCTTTGTGTATATCATGAAACTCTGAAGAAATGGATTCTCTCATGGTCCCCCTCATGGCTCCCCTAGTTTGGTCCATCCCACCTATCACGGGTGTTTTTGTTTTAGAGCCTATTGGATGTTACCCTGTATAAGGCGAAAATGCTGAAAACACCTGTTAGTTTAATTTCCACAATGGTTGAAGCTAAACATTGAAGTGCATGAAAGCACTTCAGATTCACAAGAGCACCACTGGCTTTTCTCCTGATTCAAGTACCCATCAATGCTGAATCACTACTTAGCAAAAGAGTTTCAACCTCACAGAGAAAGCGTTTAGCGAATTTGAAATTAATGGCTTCTTCCTTAGCTCCCGGGCACGAGATTTTCTTGTGTATTTCAATGAAACTCTGATAAAATGATTCTTTCATGTGACCCCCTTAATGGCTCCCAACGTTTGTCCATCCCACCATCAACGGGTGCTTTGTGTAGAGCCAATGGATGTTTACTCTGATTAGGCGAATTTGCCATGAAAACGCCTGTTAGTTATAATTCCACAATGGTTAATGCTAAGAACTTTTGAAAATGAGAAAAAGCAATTTTAGTTCACAAGAGTCACATGTGCTTCTTGTCTTGTCACATATCTCCAAACTGAATCGCTTCATTCAAATCAGTTCAAACTTACAGAAAAGCAATTTTAGCGAACTAGAATATATGCCTGTTTCTTAGCTCTTGGGGCACGAGTTTCTTTGTGTATATTATTCAATGAAACTGTGATAAAATGATTCTCGAATCATGTTGCCCCTCAAGGATCCCAACAGTTTTGGTCATCCCCACCAGTCACGGTGGTTTATTTACTGTCCGATGGGGATGTTTACTCTGATTACGCGTAGAATGCCTAAAAAGGCCTGTGAGTTTATATTCCTAATGGTTAATGCTAGAAACTGTTAAACGCAGAACAACACTTTAGTTCACAAGAGCACACTGTTCTTCTCTCATGGTTCAAGTATCTACAAGACTGAATCACTAGGTAGAGCAAAACAGTGTGCAAACTCACACAAAAGCGTTTTAGCGAACGTGGAAACAATTGCCTTTTCTTAGCCTCTGGGCACGTAGGTTTCTTTGTGTATTTCATGAAACACTAAAAACATGAATTCTCCTGGCTCCTGTGCCCTCATGGATACCCACGTTTTGGGGTCGATCCCCCATCACGTGTTTTTGTATAGAGACAATTGGATATTACCCTGATTAGGCGAATTTGGCTGAGAACACCTGTTAGTTTAATTTCTCGATGGTTAATGCAAGAACTTTGAAACGCAGAAAAGCATGTGAGATCACATGATGCGACACTGTGCTTCACATCCTGGTTCAAGTATCTCAGAGCCTGAATCACTAGGTAGCAAAAGAGTTTCAAACTCACGAGAAAATCGGTTAGCCAACAGTAAATAATCCCACTGTATTCCTAGCTTCTGTACTGAGGTTTCTTTGTGTATTTCAATGAAACTCTGACAAGATGTTTCTCTCTTGTGCCATCTCATGGCTCCCCAAATTTGTCATAAACCCACGATTCACGTGTATTGTGTTTAGAGCCTATGGCTATTTACCCGGATAGCAAATTTGACAGAAAGAGCTGTTAGTTTAATTCTCAATGGCTAATCTAAACTTTGAAAATGCAGAAAGAACTTGAATCACAAGAGCCCACTGGGCTTCTTCCTAGTTCAAGTTCTCAAAGCTGAATCACTAGTCGCAAAAAGAGTTCAAACTCACAGCAAAGCGTTTTAGCCAACTGGGAAATAATTCCATGTTTCTAGCTTCGGCACTAGGTTCTTTGTGTATATCAATGAAACTCTGAAAAAGTGATTCTCACATGTGCCCCTCATGGCTCCCCAAGTTTGGTCATCCCACATCCACGTTGTATTTTGTTTAGACCTATTGGATATTTACCCCGATTAGGCGAATTTGACTGAAAACGCCTATTATTTAATTCCTCAATCGTTAATGCTAGAACGTTGAAAACGCAGAAAAGCACATCAGATCAACAAGAGCACACTGTGCTTCTCTCATGGTTCAAGTACCTCAACTCTGAATTACACTAGGTAGCAAAAGAGTTCATCAAACTCAAAGAAAAGCGTTTTAAGCGATTTGAAATAATCCTGTTTCGTTAGCTTCTGGCACTAGGTTCTTTGTTGTTATATCAAGAAATTTCTGAAAAAAATGATTCTCTCCATAGGCCCCTCATGGCTCACCCAAGTTTGGTCATCCACATCATGTGTTTTTTTGTTAGAGCTTAGATGTTTACCCTGATTAGGCGAAAATGGCTGAAAACGCCTGGTTAGATTATTCTAAATGGTTAATGCTAGAACTTTGGAAAATGCAGAACAGCACTTAGTTCACAAATCACATGTGCTTTTCTGTCCTGCTTCACAAATCTCAAAACTGAATCGCTCATAGACAAAACAGTATTCAAACTTACAGAAAGCATTTATTGAACTAGAAATAATTGCCTGTTTCTTAGCTCTTGGGCACGAGGTTTCGTGTGAAGTTTCAATGAAACTGTGATAAAATATTCTCTCATGTGCCCCACAAGGATCCCAAGTTTGTCATGCCCACAACACAGGTGTTTTGTTTACAGTGCGATTGGATGTTTACCCTGATTAAGAGAAAATGCCTGAAAACGCCCTGTGAGGTTTTAATTCCTTAAATGGTTATGGTAAGAACTTTAAAACGCAGAACAACACTTTAGTTCACAAGAACACACTGTGAGCTTCCTCCTGGTTTCAAAGTACTCAAAAGCTGAATGACTAGGGAGCAAAACAGTTTGCAAACTCACAGAAAAAAAAAAAGGCCCCGTTTTAAGCAAAATGGAAATAATTGCCTGTTTCTTAGCCTCTGGGCACTAGGTTTCTTTGTGTATTTCAATTTATCTCTGCAATAGATGATCTCCGTCATGTGCCCCTCATGCTCCCCAAGTTTGGTCATCCCACCATCACGTGTATTTTGTTGAGAGCCCTATTGAATGTTTACCCTGATGTCGTCGAATTTTACTGAGAAATCGCCTGTTGTTTAATTCTCAATGTTTCATGCTAGAACTTTGAAAGCAGAAAAGCACTTCAGATCACAAAGCACAGCAGCAGTGCTCTTTCCTGGTTCAATTATCTCAAACCTGAAATCACTAGGTAGCAAAAGAATTTCAAACTCACAGAAAAGCGTTTTTGGCGAACAGTAAATAATTGCATGTTTCGTTAGGTCTGGCACTAGGCCTTCTTGTGTATTTCAATGAAAACTCTGACAAAATGATTCTCCTCTTGTGCCCATCATGGCTCCCCAAATTGTGGTCATTCCACCATCACAGTTTTTTTGTTTGAGAGCCTATTGACTTGTTTACCCCTGAATTAGTGCGAATATACAATGAAAATGCCTTTTAGTTTTAATTCCTGCAATGGTTAATGCTAAACTTTGAAAATGCCGAAAAGCACATCAGATCACAAGAGCACACTGAGCTTCTCTCCTGTTTCAAGTATCTCAAAGGTGAATCACTAGTAGCAAAAGAGTTTCAAACTCAGCAGAAAAGGCGTTATAGCAATTGGAAAATAATTCCCTGTTTCTTATGCTCTTGGGCACGAGGTTTCTTTGTGTATTTCAATGAAACTGTGATAAAATGATTCTCTCATGAGCCCCCTCGAAGGATACCCCCAAAGATGTTGGTCATACCCACCATCACGGGTGTTTTGTTTTACAGTCGATAGATGTTAACCCTAATTACCAAAAAATGCCTGAAAACGCCTTGAGTTTAATTCCTAAATGGTTACTGCTAGAACTGTAAAAAACGCAGAAGAACACTTTAGGTTTCACAAGAGCACACTGCGCTTCTCTCCTGGTTCAAGTATCTCAAAGCTGAATCACTAGGTTAGCAAAACATTGCAAACTCACAGAAAAGCGTTTTTAGCAAACTGGAAAATAATTGCCTGTTTCTTAGCCTCTGGGGCCACTAGTTTCTATGTGTAGTTTCAAAGAAACTCTAAAAAATGAATTCTCTCCTTGTGCTGCATCATGATACCCCGATTGGTCATCCCACACCCCATCCACGTGTTTTAGTATAAAGACTAATGGATGTTTACCCGATTAGCGAAATTGACTGAAAATGCCTGTTAGGTTCTTAATTACTCATGGTTAATGCTTGAACTTTGAAAAACGCAGAAGAAGCAGGTCAGATTCCAAGAGTACAGAGTGCTTCTCTCCTGGTTCAAGTATTTCAAAGCTGAATCACTAGGTACAAAAAGTTTCAAACTACACAGAAAAACATTTTAGCCAACTGGAAATAATGCCATGTTTCTAGCTTCTGGCACTATGTTTCTTTTTGAATCAATGAAACTTCAGAAAAAATGATTCTCCTCATGTGCCCCTCAGTGCTCCCCCAAGTTGGTCAATCCCAGCCATCACGTGTAATTTTGTTTAGTGCCTAATGGATGTTTACCCGATTAGGCCGAATTTTTGACTGAAAACGGCCTGTTTAGTTTAATTTTCAATGGTTTAATTCTAGAACCGTTAAAATGCAAGAAAAGCAATTCAGATCACAAGAGCACACAGTGCTTCTCTCCTGGTTCAAGTATCTCATCCTAATCACTAGTAGCAAAAGAGTTTCATTCAACTCACAGATATCGTTTTTTGCAAACTGGAAATAATCCCCATGTTTCCTTAGCTTCTGGGTCCTAGGTTTCTTGTGTATCTTCAATGAACTCTGATCAAAATGATTCTCTCATGGGCCTCTCATGGCTCCCCCAAATTTGGTCATCCCACCATCAAGGGATTTTTGTTTAGAGCCTATTGGATGGTTTACCCGTGATTTGGCGTATTTGACTGAAAACGCCTGTGAGATATAATTCCTAAATGGTAAATGCTGAAACTTTGAAAAAGCAGAACGCACGAGCAACTTTTGTTCACAAGAGCCATGCTTCTCTTCCTGGTTCACATATCTCAAAACTCAATCGCTTCATAGCAAATCATTTTGAAACTTTACCAGAAAAGCAATTAACGAACTGGAAATTATTGCCTGATTCGTAAGTTCCTGGGTACGACCTTTCTTTGTGTATTTCAATGTAACTCTGAAAAAATGATTCTCTCATGTCCCTTCATGGATCCCCAAAGTTTGGACATCCCACCTCACGTGTGTTTTTTTACAGTCTATTGGATGTTTAC
>JAKELJ010001057.1:0-12069 GCA_025594165.1 Tamias sibiricus
ACTAGGTAGCAAAAGAGTTTTCACAAACTCACAGAAAAGCATTTTAGCGAACTGGAAATAATTCCATGTTTCTTAGCTTGGTGGCACTAGGTTTCTTTGTGTATTTCAATGAAACTCTGACAAAATGATTCTCTCTTGTGCTCCTGTCATGGCTTCCCCAAAGTTTGGTCATCCCACCATCACGGCGGGGTTTTTTGTTTTAGAGTCTCGCTTGGATGTTTACCCTGTTTAGGCGAAAATGCCTGAAAACGCCTGTTGAGTTTAATTCTTTCAAAGGGTTAACTGCTAGAAACATTTGAAAACGCAGAAAAGACACGATAGATGTCACAAGAGCACACTGTGCTTCTGTCCTGGTTCAAGTATCTCAAAGCTGAATCACTAGGTAGCAAAAACAGTTTCAAACTCACAGAAAAGCGTTTTAGGCCAACTTGGAAATAATTGCCATGTTTCTTTAGCTCATGTGGCCACTGAAGGTTTCTTTGTGTATTTCAATGAAACTCTGATGAAATGATTCTCCTCATGTTGTTTTCATGGCTTCCCACTTTGGTCATCACTGCCATCACGGAGTTTTTGTTTAGAGCCTTATGGATGTTTACTCCGGATTAGCGAATTTTGCGTGAAAACGCCTGTTACTTTTAAATTCATGTATGATTTGATGCCTAGGGGGGAGGACTTTGAAAATTGCAGGAAAGCTCTTTAGGTTATCAACAAGAGCACACTGTGCTTCTCTCCTGGTTCAATGTATCTCCAAGCCGGATTCGCACTTGGTAGCACAACTGTTTCAAAAGTCCACTGAAAAAGGCGTTTATAGCGAACTTGGAAAATAATGTGCCTCTTTCTTAGCTCCTCGGCACAGGATTTCTTCATGTATTTTCAAATGAAACTCTGATAAAATGATTTCTCTCATGGGACTCCCTCGTGCTCCCCATATGTTTGGTTCAATCCAACCATCACAGGCGTGTATTCGTTTAGAGCCTTATGGACTGTTTATTTTCATTAGGACGTATTTTCACTGAAAACGCCAGTTAGATTCCTAGAGTACATCAAATGGTTTTAATGGCTACCACGTTGAAAACTAAGCGAGAAGCACTGTTTCTGTTCATGGCAGGAGCTCAGGGGCTTTCTCCTGGTTCAAGTAGCTCGAAAAATATTTTGCTTGGGAGTTGCAAATAGAATTCGACAATACAGAAAAGAGTTTTTTCTAGCAACGTGGAAATTGTTGCTTGTTTCCTAGCTCTTGAGCACGAGGTTTCTGTGACATATTTCAAGGAACCACTTTGGTTAAATGATTCTCTCATGAGCCCTTATGGCTCCTTCGTATTTGGTCATCCCCAATCACGGGTGGTTTTTTTGAGAGCCTATTGATTTTTCCTTGATTAGCACATTTTTTACAAAAAACGACTGTAGTTTAATTCATCAATGGATTAGCTAGAACGGTGAAATCGAAAGCTCTTAAGTACACAAGAGCACACTGTGCTTCTCGTATTTATTCAAGTATCTCAAAGCTAAATCGCATAGGTAGCAAAACAGTTTCAAAACTCACAGAAACTGGCATTTTTACAAACTGGAAAGAATTGCCTGGTTCTTAGCTCCTTGGGCACGACGGTGTCTTCTGTGTAGTTCAGTTGAAACTCTGATTCAATGGTTCTCACTCTTTAGCCCTTACTAATGGCTGGCCCAAGTATGGTCATCCCACCATCACGGGTGTTTTTGTTTGGAGCCTTTGGATATTTACCCCGTTTAGGCAAAATTTGCCTGAAAACGCTTGTTAGTTTAATTCCTCAATTGTTTATGCAAAGGACTTTGAAAATGAAGGAATGCCCTTTAGTTCACAAGACCACACTGGTGCTTTTCTTCTGTTCAAGTATCTCAAAGCTGAATTCGCTTGTTATCAAAACATTTCAAACTCACAGAAAAGCGTTTTTTATCGAACTGGAAATAATTGCCTGTTTCCCCCCCCCCTGAGCTCTTGGACAGGAGGTTTCTTTGTGTATTTCAATGAAACTCTGATTAAATGATTCTCTCATGAGCTCCTCATGGCTCTCCAAGTTTGGTAATCACATCATCCTAGGGTGTTTTGTTTCAGCTTCTTGGATGTTGACCCTGATTAGGCGTATTTGACAGAAAACCTCTGTTATTTAGTTAAATGAAAGAAACATAAACCAAATTAAATGTTCAATTGAAAACAATCAACACAGATTAGACCACTTGGAATAAAGGACTTCAGATAATGAAGACAAAATATATAATCTGGAGACAAATGTAGACTGCACAGTGAAAATTGTAAGAAATAATGATCAGTACATTCAAGAAATATGGGATAGCTTGAAAAGACCAAATTTTAGAGCGATTGTTGTAGAGGAAGGTTTAGAGTTCCAAACCAAGGAATGAGTAATTTATTCATCGAAATAATACCAGAAAATTTTGCAAACAGAGGAATGAATGGGAAAATCAAGTTCAAGAGGCTTACTGAACACCAAATATACAAAGTCACAACAGATCTACGCCAAGGCACATTATAATGAAAATGCCTAATATACTGTGCCGGGACTGCTGTGTTATTAATGGGCCGAGGTCTAACGCTACCCCCCTTTTTGGGCCCTAAAAGGGGGTTCTTTCTGCCAGCAGAAAGAACGTAGCTTACCTGGCGAAGATAGGCTTAGCGGCCAAAATCGCCGTTCGTCTCACCCCGCCTGATTGTCGGACACACGCCACACCCGGGGAGTTTTGTAGAAAGCAAGAGCCACAACTCAAATTTATTGAACAAGGTGCTGCTCTTATATAGGCCCAGAAATAACCAATCCTCGGCCAGTAGGTGGTTCCGGCTCTCATGATACGTCATAGCCACACCCCCTTGCTTAGCCCCGGTCCTCCCAAAGGGCGTTGTAAGCAACCAGAGCCCCATCCCCTTGGCAGACATCGTCCAGAAAGTCCCAACAATTCCCCTTTTTCGTTTTTTTCAAAATGGGGCCTCTCCATTTTATATTTCAAAAATGGGATGTCGTCCCATCCTGTAGGGTGTCCAACTCATTCGAGAGTGTGCCTGTCTAGTTGATTTCTCCTCTCTGGGAAAAATCTTACCCGTCATTGGCTACCACCCTAGCACTTCAGGTGGACACACCTAGGGCCAGCAAGTGGCCAAGTGGAGCACACGGGACACAACAGTCACCTTTGGGAAGGCTTGACTGGGTGGCAAACCTCTGCATCCTGTTAAGGGACCGTGGCCAAGCCTGTAGGGCTTTAGCTCAGCGTGACAGCAGACCACCTAGCTGTATCAATCTGGTTAGTTATATAGGGCCAAAAAGTGAACACAAAGACAATGACAATCAGGGATTTTACCAAAGGGAGAAAGTCCACCCATTTAGCAGGGATTTTATCAAAGGGAGAAAGTCCATCCATTTAGCTTAGTTTAAAGGAAGTCTTTTGGCATAATGTCCGGACAATTGTCACAGGAATGGCATTCTTCTTTCAGAGTCCAAAGGAAGTCATCTAGCATAAAGTCCAGATAATTGTCACAGGAATGGCATAGTCCCTCTTCTCTCATCGCAGAGGGTTGAGATACTGACAAAGAAGGAGTCCAAGATAGTGTTTTTGATGAATTTTGGAATGGATGTGATGAGAAGTTTAATCACAACAGGACAGGAGGTTTGTCACGGTGTTTTCATTTCTGTGGAAAAAAAAAAGGATCACTCCTCAAGAGCTTGTGCTCCTGGGTAGTCATTTTGATCGGATTGGCAGTATTTGAGATCTCTGGCAGGCACCCATATAGGGTTTTTGTTCTCCCATTGGGAAGACACATCCAAAACCTCTGCCAGCACTTATTAACGGATCGGGACCTCTCCAGAATCCAGTTAATGGGTCTTTCCATCGGACCTCAACTTTTACATAAGGCGTTTGGTTAGACCAGTGTCTTTGAAATGCAGACAGAGGCTGCTGTTTGGAAAAATTTAAAATATTTAAAGTAAGCATAGCTGTTTTCAACTGGTCATGGGGGTTGCTTCCCCCATTTTGTTTTATTAATTGGTCCTTTAGGGTTTTATTATGTCTCTCTATGATGGCTTGTCCTTTTGGGTTATATGGGATCCCTGTGGTATGCTTAATATGCCAAGTTTGGAAGAACTTTTGTAATGATTCGCTCACAAAACAGGGTCCATTATCGGTTTTAACCTGTTTTGGCAATCCAAGAATAGCAAAGCATTGTAAAAAGTGACTTTCAGCATGTTTAGCCCTTTCTCCAGAGTGTGCCGTGGCCCAACAAGCATGTGAATAAGTATCTATGGACATAAATATATATATTTTAATTTTCCAAATGGCACATAATGGGTTACATCAGTCTGCCAGATAGTGTTGGGCCGTAGGCCTCTGGGATTTACCCCAGGGGACTGGAGAGGTGGGACCTGTAAGAAGGGCAAACAGGACTTACATGTCCTTACAATCTTTTTTAAATCTTTTATAGGAACTAAAGGAAATTTATGATGTAGTCCTCTCCAATTTAAATGAGTAAGGTCGTGAAGACCTTGGGCTAACTGAAGGTCTTGTTGATATGGGACTGAAACTGTTAATACACCTGTGGTGGCCAAACGGTCAGCGGCCTGATTTCCCTCAGAGAGGGGCCCAGATAAGCCTTGATGTCCCCTAAGATGTTGGAGGAAAACAGGTTCATTACGCCCCTTTAACAGGGATCGAACCTGAATCATCAGAGGGGGTTATAGGATTATTATCTATCTTTATATATGAGGCATTTAGAGTAGGTAATAGGTTAATTACATATAAACTATCTGAGAAAAGGTTCATAGGCTCTTGGACATGGGTCAAGGCTAATGCAACAGCATATAATTCTTTAAATTGAGCTGAACCAGTAACTGCTTCAAAGTATTGTGTCCTTTGACCTGAGGATGGGTGAAATACTACAACTGCTGACCCTTCTTTTCCTCCATCTGTGAAGACATTTACTGCCTTGGGGAGTGGCTTGATGGAAAAAAGGATGGGGGGAGTCCACTCCAGTTTGGGAAAAGAAGAGGTCCATTTGGTTGACCCGTAATGACAGTCAACTTTTCCTAGAAATCCTTCTAAAGCATAGGAGACTCTAGGGTTGTTTCTCCGTATCCACTCAAAGTCTGACAAACGGTAAGGAATTGTTAAAATATCTTGGTCTTTTCCATAATGCCTCAATGATGTATCTCTCCCTTTTATTATAAGATCTGCTAATTGATCTAATTGGGAATAAACTCGAGGTGCTCCTCCCACAGAGGAGTGTATCCACTGTAAGGGGTTACCCATCTGGGTGAGAACAGCTGTAATGAGCTTAGCACCTGAGAAAATCCACAGATATAGAGGTTGCTTTGGTTGGTATCGAGCCAATTGGGCTGAATTGAGGGCATCTTGGACTTTTTGTAATATTGACAGATGACCTTCTTCTAGTATAATCATATCAGAGGGGGATTTCCCCGTAGCAATTCAAAGAGAGGTAATAAATCTTCAGTAGAGATATGAAGCCATGGTCTTAACCAGTTTAGCTCTCCTAATAGCTTCTGTAACTCTGCCAAGGAATAAGATTTTTGAATGACTAGTTGAGGTTTGAGAGGACAAACTGAGTCTAGGCTAAGTTTTGTCCCCAATATTTTGAAGGGAGGAATAGTTTGGACCTTGTCATTGGATATGTGTAAACCCTCCTTTTTCTAAGAGCTCTCAAAGGGTCAGGTAAGCTGAGCTCAGTTGCTGGACATCAGCAGCTCCCAGGATGATGTCATCCATATAAACATATAGGGTGAGCTGCGATTTTTTCATTAATGGTGACAGAAGACATGAAACATAATATTGACAAAAAGCTGGGCTGTTAGCCATACCTTGAGGGGAGAACTATCCATTCATATCGCTCATCTGGCTTCTGAAAGTTAACTGAGGGGATAGAGAATGCAAACTTTTCATAATCATCTGGATGAAGAGGTATTGAAAAATAACAATCTTTAATATCAATAACAATTAAGGTTAAATCTCTTGAGATAGAAGGGATCCAGGGAGGCCAACGCAGAGGGTGTGCCAACAATGAACATCCTATCATTAATTTTTCTTTCGGGAGGTCTTGTAACATCCTCCATTTCCCTGTGGCCTTTTGTATAACAAAAACAGGACTGTTCCATGGGCTAAGAGAAGGTCTAATGTGTCCTAGGGCTAACTGTTCTTGGACAATTGCCCTCAAATGGTTTAGTTTTTCAGTAGGAAGGGGCCACTGCTCGACCCAGATTGGGGGGCCATCTCGCCATTGAATGGCAGGAACTTGGGGAGCAGTGGCCCTTAGGATTTGGGGGTGAGACCCTATTTGATGATTGGAAGTTTTTCTCCCCGTATCTTTAGTTAATATGTCATTTTGAAGCTCTCTATGGGTTGTAGTAATGTAAGCTTCAGCTTCTCCTAAGATGTCTTGGCCTAATAAATTAGAGGTTAATCCAAAGGCCACAAGGGGACGAACTTCCCCTTGATTTCCATCTATGTCTCTCCATCTAAGCCAATCTCTGGTTTCTTCTGAATGAGTGTTCCCACCTACCCCAAGTAACTGGGGCCCTGGAATTATTTCCCATTGGGGAGGAATCTCTTCCTTCCTTAGTATAGTATGATCTGCCCCAGTATCAATTAGGCAACGAAATTTCTTTCCTGATATATAAATATCCATCTTTGGTCTAATCCCTGGAACAATAGGAACTGTCCAATGGACCTTAGGGGGACTGTGAGCAGGGGAACCTCCTTGGTGTAACGGGGCTGGAGGATGCCCCTTTAGGAGTTTAAAGGTTTCCCCTGAATATCAAATTTTAGATCTGCAAACTTTTTTCCCAATGATATCCTCTTTTACACCTAGGACAAAGTGTTCTAGGGGCAGCTGGACTTTGAGTCTGGCCAGGGGAGCATTCTGGAGGCCGACCAGGGCCATTGGGGCAGTCTTTTTAAAAATGGCCCTGTCGTCCACATTTAAAACAGGTCCCTTTTCCATTTAAAACTGTTGCTAATACCTCAGTATGGGCATTAAGGGCAGTGGTTAATATTTGAGATTGGTGAGTTGTCGAACCCACATCTTTGGTGGCAATAATGCATCTCCCCATAGATCTATCCTTTAACCCGGCACAGGCTAGCTTGTGATCTGTGGTCATCCCTTCCCAAACTAGCATTTTTGCAAATTGGTCTCTCATCGTACCAGGTGGAAGTTTCCTTTGAAGGCTTTTTTCCACTCTCTCAATAAATGTGGCCAGATCCTCATTAGCTTTTTGAGTGATTCCAGCTATAGGAGGCTCTGTAGGGCCTGCCTCTAGCTTTTTCCATGCTGCCAGCCCTAAAGCTCGCACCTGCTCTCGGTAAGGGGCTGGTATTGCTGTCTGTTGAATGCCTGTGGCATATTGGTCACTAATTCCTGCCAGCATTCCAAAGGTTATTGGTATGGGAGGATTCGCAGCTCGGTTCCTCTCAGCCTGCATATGGCATTCATCAGAAAAATATGCACACCATTTAATAAATAAAGGTCCCCGGGAGCACGGCTTTGGCTAGATCGTTCCAATCTTTAGTCGTGCGGGGCGTGATGGGCTATGCTTTGTAAAATACATTCTGCCCATGGCGAGTTGGGACCATATTCCGACACAGCTTTTTTTTTAAATTCTTTTAACTCTTGAGTCTCCCAGGGGTACCAAATTTGCGGCCTGTTCCCCCCCCCCCCCGGATTTAAATGAACTGGAAATGCCATTACAGGTGAAAGCCCACCAGGGGGCGCTAGCAGCTGCTGTGAAATTGGCACCTCTTGGTAAAGCGGTGGGGCAGAAGGCCCGGCAGGGGCAGACTCATAAAATGGTGGATCCCGCTCATAGGGTGGTGAGCCATGTGGCCGATGGCCTTTGTCCTCAGGGAATTTGTTTAAAGCTCTCTAAGGGAGGGGCTGTAATTTCTTGATTTTTAGTTTTTCCTAATTCCCTGGAGTGGGATTTCTCTACTTCTAGGGAGTGGTTAGGCTTCTCCAAATCTGCGGACCGGGAGGGACTGTTTAATTCTCTGGACCGGGAAAGACTAGATTTAGATATTTTATTTTCCCGCAGGGCCTGCCCTGCTCTGTTACCTCAATTCGAATGATTTGAGGTGCCTGATCTGTGGCCCCTGCAGATTCTTTTGCTGTTTGCATGAGAGAGCATGCTTTTAGAGCAGATAAAGCTGGATAAACTCCCGGAGGTGGGACTTCCCCGTTTTCATTTTTCTCTTCTCTCTTAAAATTTGTTCCGCTTGGTGCCACGTTTTCCATGAATTAAAATCAGCCTTTGAAAGCCAGGGAGCCGCCCGTATTAATGAACTCCAAATTTTTTTCAGCTTGAGTATCAGAAATTTTGAGACCTTGCTTTCTTAAAATACACTGCCATGCCTCGAGGGCTGGGTCTTGAGATTTCTTAAATATTAACGCTTGCCCCATATTAGAGGATACTTTTGCCAGAGAGATGCTGCGTCTCTAACCGTGCTGAGCCTACCGATAATTTTTGTGCCCCATGTTGGGCGCCAACCTGCCGGGACTGCTGTGTTATTAATGGGGCCGAGGTCTAAAGCTACCCTCCTTTTTGGGCCCTAAAAGGGGGTTCTTTCTGCCAGCAGAAAGAAAGTAGCTTACCTGGCGAAGATAGGCTTAGCGGGCAAAAATCGCCGGGCGTCTCACCCCGCCTGATTGACGGACACACGCCACACCCAGGGAGTTTTTTGTAGAAAGCAAGAGCCAAAACTCAAATTTATTGAACAAGGTACTGCACTTATATAGGCCCAGAAATAACCAATCCTCGACCAGTAGGTGGTTCTGGCTCTCACGATACATCATAGCCAAAACCCCCTTGCTTAGCCTCGGTCCTCCCAAAGGGCATGGTAAGCAACCAGAGACCCATCCCCTTGGCAGACATCGTCCAGAAAGTCCCAACAATACTGAACAAAGCCAGAATGTTAAAAGCCACGAGAGAATAGGGGGGAAACCAATTAGATTATGTGCAGATTTTTCAACCCAGACCTTAAAAGCTAGAAGATCCTGGAACAACAATATTTCAAGTTCTGAAAGAAAAGGGATGTCAACCAAGAATCTTATATCCAGCAAAGTTAAGCTTTAGATTTGAAGATGAAAATAAAACCTTCAATGACAGAAAAATGTTAAAAGATATCACAACTCAAAATCCTGCACTAAAGAACATAATGGGCAAAATATTCCATGAAGAAGAAAAAAATAAACAATGAAAATCAGCAACAGGAAATATTAAACTAAAAGGAAACACCAACCAGAGGAGAAACCAAATCAAGTTAAATACCATAAACAAATAAAAATGTATGGGAAGACGAATCATGTCTGAATAATAACCTTGAATGTTAATGGTTTAAACTCATCATTTAAAAGACACAGACTTTCAGACTGGATTAAAAGAAATGACCCAACTATATGCTGTCTCCTAGAAACTCACCTCATAGAAAAAGACATCAACAGACTAAAGGTGAAAGTCTGATAAAAAAATCTTACCACTTACATGGGCTGCAGAAGCAAACAGGGTTTTCCATTCTTATATCAAAATAAAGTAGACTTCAATCAGAGCTGAAATTAATGAAATTGAGTCTAAAGAAACAATTGAAAGAATTGACCAAACCAAAAGGTGGTTCTTTGAAAAATAAATAAAATTGACAGACACTTAGTGATGTTAATATAAAGAAGGATGAGAAAAAACTCAAATTACTAGCATCCATGATGAAAAAAGGAAATATCACAACAAAAACCTCAGAAATATAGAAGATAATTAGAAATTACTTTTTGAAAACTTGTACTCTAATAAAATAGAAAATATCGAAGACATGGACATCGATTTCATATGAATTGCCCCAAACAGGATCTGGGAGGCTATAACACAATTTAAACAGATCAATTTCAAGTAAAGAAATCGACACAATCAAAAAGCTTCCAACCAAAAAAAAAAAAAAAAAAAAAAAAAAAAAAGCCCTAGGGAATAGACAGGTTCACCAGCTGAGGTTCAACAAGCCCTTTAAAGGCAAGAAATAAATACCATTGGTCATCAATTTATTTCTGGAAATTGGAAGCAAGAGAGGAATCTTCTTTTAGAACTCATTCCATCGAGGCCCAAATATTACACTAATTCCAAAGCCAGGCAAAGACAGTCAAAAAAGAAAACTTCAGGCCAATATCTCTAATGTAAGACATAGATGCAAAAATTCTAAACAAAATTCTGGCAAATTGAATACAAAATCATATCAAAAAGATAGTGCAAAACCAAGATCAAGTAGGGTTTATACCAGGGATCCAAGGTTGGTTCAACATATGGAAATCTAAATAAATGTAATACATCACATCAGTAGACTTAAAGAAAAAAACCATATGATCATCTCAATAGATGCAGAAAAAGCATTTGACAAAATACAAGCACCCTTTATGTTCAAAAAGCTAGAAACAGCAGGGAGTAACAGGGACTGTATCTCAACATTGTAAAAGCCTAATTAATGTGAAAACGCCTCTAGGCTAACATCATCTTAAATGGAGGAAAAAATTGAAAAGCACTCCCCCTCTAAAAACAGGAACAAGACAGGGATGCCCCCTTTCACCCAACTTTTGTTTAACATTAGTACTTGAAACTCTGGTCAGAGCAATTAGATAAAAGAAATTAAAGGGATCCACATAGGAAAAGAAGAACTCAAAATTAGTCACTATTTGCTGATAATTAGGATATATATCACCTAGAAGACACCAAAAAACCTCTAAATCCAGGGAAAACGTTTTACAAAACAACTAGTAAATGAATTTTGCAAAGTAGCAGGATAAAAAATCAGTACCCATAAGGTCGACAGGCATTTATGTACATCAGTGACAAAATCCTCTGAAAGGGAAATGATGAACTAACTACCCCCATTTACAATAGTATTAAAAAAAAAAAAAACAACTTGGAGTCAATTTAACAAAGAGAGTGTGAAACACCCCTATAACAAAAACCTACAGAACACTAAAAGAAGAAATTGAAGGCGCTGGTATTGTGGCTCAGCAGTAGTGTGCTCGCCTAGCATGTAGTGCCTGGGTTCAAGCCTCAGCCACCATGTAAAAATAAATCATTCGTGTACACACTAAAGTAAATAAAATAACTGTTTAAGAAAAAAAGAAAGAAAATATAGGAGACCCTTAGAAGATGGAAAAGGACTCTACCTTGTTATTGGATAGGCAGAACTAATATGTCCTAAATGACCATAATACCAAAAGCACTATACAGATTTAATGCGAATTCCAATCAAAATCAATGACATTCTTCAAAGTTAAATATAAAAGCAGTCATGAAATTCAATCTAGAAAAAACAAGAGAACTCCCAGAATAAGTATAAACGAAGCCTTAGCAAGAAAAGTGAAGGCAGGATGGCATCATTTATACCAGACCTTAAATTTATACCTGAGTAATAGTAACAAAAACTGCATGGTATTGGCACCAAAATTATTACTCGGCTAGATTACATGGTACAGAATAGAGCGGCACATGAGATTAATATATGTAATTTCAGTTATCTTATATTAGACAATGGTGCCAAAAATGTACATTGGAGAAAAGATAGCCTCTTCAACAAACGGTGCTGGGAAAACTAGAAATCAACATGCAACAAAATAAAATTAAACTCTTATCTCTCACCATGCACAAAACTCAAAGTGGATCAAGGACCTAGGAATTAGACCAGAGACACTACGCCTACTAGAAGAAAAAGTAAGCTCTAATCTCCAACATGTCAGATTAAGCCCCAAGTTCCATAATAGGACTCCTGTAGTGCAAGAATTAATATCAAGAATTAATAAATGGGATAGATTCAAATTAAAAAGCTTCTTCTCAGCAAAAGAAACAATCAGTGAGGTGAGTAGAGAACCAATTAATTGGGAACAATTTTTACCACATGCACCTCAGATAGAGCGCTAATCCCTAGATTATATAAAGAACTCAAAACTCTTAACACCAAAATAAAATAAACCCCAAACCAAAACAAATAACCCAATCAATAAATGGGCCTAGGAACTGAAAAGACACTTCTCAGAAGAATATACAC
>JAKELJ010001058.1:0-12060 GCA_025594165.1 Tamias sibiricus
GTGCAGAAGAAAAGATTCAAGGACGCTTGGGATACTAAATATAAGCCATATCATCAGATCTGAACATCTTTTTTGTAACAGCAAAGAAGCCCCCCTCTCGATTTAGGCCAATGACTATCTTTAGAGGGGGAGAGAAATCTTATTACCAAAAATAAGCCATAAGCCATGATGACATATTATCCCTGAAGCCCACACTGCAATTTCACTCCTCAAGGAGTTATTTCCTAACCTTTTAGATTAAGGCAGGTTTTCATAGCACCTCCCTATATAGCAATCATCCTACTGAAATACTTTACAGGGGGCAAAGATTATGTCTGTCCGTTTCCTACCCTATCCACTGAAAATAGCAAAGGGGTCCATCACAGAGCAGGTAATCAATAATGCAGGAGCCCTGTTTGGGGAGATAGCTAAGAATGCGGTTGACTAATGGTGCCATAACCAATTTGTTGGCATGTGTCGCCTTCCGAGTCAGTCTCATTCACGTACTTGGCCCAGGTTCACGAGAGATTTGAGCAATGAACCTCCAGCAGATTGACATTTTTGGCATCTTGTCCGCCATCCGTAGTCACAACGGACTTGCCCAGATCATCGAGAGATTGTGAGGATGACCCAGCAGATCCGAGCAAGCACCATTCCTGCTCGGCGCATGTAATGAAACCAGAAGAGAAAGAAAGCGTGATAGCGATTTTAGATACATTGGAGTTTCGTGTAATGAGACTGCTTGTGTTCTTGTGAGAAGAGAAAGGACGGAGGTTAATCGCTGATTTGTATATATTACATTGTAGTTTCTTCTTAAGGAGTACGGTGGCTTTGTTTCTTGTGAAGTGTTATGTAGTGTTAAAATTACAAGAGACAGAGACAGAAAAGATTAAAAATTTTTTCGTCTCCATCCTGTCTTCCGGACTCCTTCCCGCGCGCTGGCCGTTCCAGCTGCAATCCCTTTTCCGGCGCTAAGCAGTGTTGGTGGCCCGTACGGGGAATTCAGCACGCAGGTAAGAAACTGAGAAACCTCGCGGCAGTGCATCTAGTTCAAGCTTAAAATGGTTTCGAAAATAACTAAGACCCAAGTGTATGCGTGAGCTCTTGATGAATTCTTTGATATAGATGATCTGTCGTTAGTGAGAGATTTAGAAAACATGAAGGCAATCATAAAAGCGAAGATTCCGCTGATCAACTAAGACCAGTAAGGAGAGTATTAAGAAGGTGTCCCCAAAATTACAAAGATCCGAGCTCTAAAGCTATTCAAACGGATTATTAAGAGATGACTTCAAGGATACATGGTCTCAAATTCGAACCTGGACTCAGGATGTTACTGAGTCAGATTAGGACCAATGATAGTAGTAGTATGGAGAGAATTTAACTAAATGGATTTGAAAAATGATAAAAGGAGAATTAAGTATGACCAAAGAAAGGGATCATCAATTGAGGAACTTGTGTCCTCTACTCCCCCATGGGTGAAATCCATTACAGAAAATATGAAGGTATCACTAACATTTGCATACCCTAGAAACAAAATAAAAAGTCTTTCTGATCGCTTATGCGCTCTCGAGGGTAACTCACAGATACATTGGGAACCGCCAGCATTTGAATATGAAAAATGGACAGAGTGTCCACCAGCCAGTAGATTTCAAAACAATAAAAAATCTCAAAGAGGCAGTAATGACTTATGGCCCCAACTCCTTTCACGTTTGAGTATGCTGGAGTCCCTTAACACCTTTAGCTTAACCCCCTCAGACTGGAAAGTCTATGTAAAGCAACATTAAGTGGGGGACAATTCTTGGTTTGGCGATCCGCAATTTCAAGAACTTTGTATAGAAACGGCTAAAAAAAAAGAAACGCGCTGCAGGGTTTGAAACTATAATATAGACATGCTCACAGGAGAAGGGCAATTCGCAGACTTACAGGCTCAAAAACAGATTATGACCAGATAGTATATGCTCAGATAAATGCAGCTGCCTTAAGCATGGAAAACTGTACAAGGACCTGGGATCTACAAGGTAGCTTGTCAAAAGTGATTCAAGGACCTAATGAGCCGTATGCCGACTTTGCTGATCGACTTTGAGAACTGCAGGTAGTGTTTTTGCAGATGTTGACCAAGCAATGCCATTAGTTTGTTCAATTAGCTTATGAAAATGCAAATAAATGGTGCCAAGCAGCCATCAGCCATGAGAACTAAAAGGATCTTTCCGTATATATACAACTATGTAAAGATATAAATGGCGCCTTTGTCACAGGGAAATGTGATTGCAGCCTCAATGAGAGTGCTTCCTCTCAAAATTTCACAAGGCTCAACGTAGACATTATAATCAATCAGGATATTCCAGGCAAAATTATCATAATCAATCAGGCAATTCTAGGCAAAATCCCAAAGAGAAATAAGACCAAGCTCATACCGTGCCTCCAGGCCGCTGCCCCAGTGTAAAAAGGAAATCATTGGGCCAATAAATGCTATTCAAAATTTGACATCCATGGGAAATCCTTTGTTCAGGAATTCAAAAAACGGGCACGGGGCCCAATACCCGGGGCCCACAAATGTACGGGCATTGCAGAAGAGTATCCTCAAGCATCCACTCAGATGCTTCCCCGACACAATCCCTACTACCCATCCACTCCCTCGCCAGAGGAACAAGAGAGAAATGCAGGATTAGACCTCTGTTCCACCGCCCGAATAGTGTTAACACCTGAAATGGGGGGTTCAACTGATTCCCACAGGAGTCAGGGGACCTCTTCCCTCAGGGACTGTATGGACTTATTATCGGCGTAGTCCTAAAAGCTTATTAGTTTGCAAGTGACCCCAGGTGTAATAAACTCAGACTATACAAAGGGGAAATAAAAATAATGCTTAGCTCACCCCAAAGTATAAGTTCTGTTAATCAAGGAGATAGAATTGCTCAGTTGCTTCTCCTTCCCAATTTTACATAATTCATTTAAAATGGGTATGCCTCAAGAAGGAACAATAGAGGATTTGTTCCACTGACTCAAGTCCCATGGCTTGCTGGTTCGAGACTGTTCAAGGAGGCCTATGTGTAAAATAAAAATCCAAGGAATAGAAATGGAGGGATTAATAGATACTGAGCTGACTCTTCCATTATTAATTTACGCCAATGGCCCAAACACTGGCCTCTGCAAAAAGCTTCAACCATTTAAGAGGCTTGGGATATAATAACCTCCCAGATAAAAGTGCAGTAATTTTTTAAAATGGGAGGATGATGAAGGACATAAAGGAACAGTTTCAGCCTTATGTTTTACCTAATCTACCGGTTACTTTATGGGGAAGAGATATTTTGCAACAAATGGGAGTACACCTTGCAACCAAGCCTGCAGATGTTAAATGTGAAAACCTACAGGTAATCTTAACCATAAAAGAACTCATTATCAAAAAGTACAGAGTAATCTTAACCCTAAAAGTAAATCATTGTCATATAAGGAAAAAGATTTTTTTTTCGGGGCCACTGAAAAATAATTTTGAAAATACCATGGCTTTCTGATAAGCCAGTGTGGGTCCCTCAGTGGCCCCTATCTAAAGAGAAATTACAAGCGGCCCACCTATTAGTTCAGAACAATTAGAAGCAGGACATATAGAACCTTCCACCTCTCCCTGGAATTCCCCCATATTTGTGATCAAGAAAAAATCAGAAAATGGCGATTATTACATGATCTTAGACAAATTAATAAAACCATGCAAGTTATGGGCCCTACTCAACCTGGACTTCCTAATCCCGTAGCTATTCCAAAAAATTTCCATCTTATTACTCTTGATATAAAGGATTGCTTCTTTTTCTATTCCCCTACATCCTCTGGATGCCCCCAGGTTTGCTTTTTCCGTTCCTTCTATTGAACAATAATGGCCCTGATCAGAGATATCAATGGAAGGTTTTACCACAGGGAATGGCTAATAGCCCCACCATATGCCAAATATATGTGGACAAGGCTATCCAACCCATTAAAAATAAATATCCAAACCTCATGTGTCTACATTACATGGATGATATTTTACTGGCCCACCCTAATCAAAAAATCTTATTTAATATATTCAGTGATGTGGTAGAAAATTTTAAAAAAATATGGATTATATATAGCAGAAGAAAAAGTTCAAACCAGATCTCCCATATTATATTTAGGATTTAAAATCATGGATACTTTTGTTAGACCCCCAAAAAATTTTAATAAATAAAGAACATTTAACCACCCTCAATGATTTCCAAAAACTACTGGGAGACATTAATTGGCTTCGCCCTACACTAAACCTCACTACTGGCCAATTAAAACCTTTATTTGATATCCTTCGAGGGACCCTGATCCATCCTCACCACGAACATTGACTCCTGATGCTAGGAAAGCTTTAAAGTTAGTAGAAAAAGCCATCGAAGGAGCTCATTGTGACAGATTTGATTTAACTCAACCGCTGATAATTGATTATTATTTCTTCACAATATACACCCACAGGAGTATTTTGGCAACAAGGGCCTTTATTATGGATACATTTGCCTGTCTCTCCTAAAAGCATAATTGAAGTCATATACCTCCATGGTGGCTAAACTTATTCTTCAAGGACTTAAAACTTCTACTAAAATATTTGGCATTCACCCTGCTACTATTATTACTCCCTATTCATCATCACAGATTGAATATTTATGCTTCAATGATAATGACTGGGCTATAGCTAGATGCTCTACTCTGCAAATTTTGATAATCACCTTCCTAAGTCTCCTATATTATCTTTTTGTATTAATCATCCTATTATATTTCCACAGGTAATAAAAAAATCAACCTATTCCTAAGGCATTTAATGTATTTACAGATGGGTCCTCAAATGGTACTGCTGCAGTAGTCACTACAAAAGAAAATATGACTTACATAACTGCACACAAATCAGCTCAACTAGTGGAATTGGAAGCTGTGGTAAGAGCTCTGGAAAATTTTAGAGACCAGCCCATAAACATTTTTCAGATAGCCACTATATTGTACAAGCCGTCCCAAAATTAGAGTTAGCAGGACCAATAGCACCTCATACTCCAGCCTTTAAATTGTTTTATCAATACAAAAACTTTTGTGGGCAAGAAAAGAACCTCTATTCGTAGGCCATATTAGAGCACATACTAATTTGCCTGGCCCCCTCCATGAAGGTAATCAAAAGGCTGATGAACTTACAAAAACAATATTTATACTTTCAGCACTACAACAAGCTACTTTATTTCATTCCCAGTTTCACGTCAACAGCACCACCTTGCAACGTAGGTTTAAAATCACAAAGGAGCAAGCCAGAACAATTGTAAAAGATTGTAAATCTTGTATGACACATTTGCCCAATCCTCATTTGGTGTTAACCCTAGAGGATTAATGCCCAATCATTTGTGGCAGATGGATGTTACTCATGAGCCAAGTTTTGGAAAATTGCGATTTATTCATGTAACCATAGATACATGCTCAGGCATGATTTTTGCTTCCTTACATTCTGGAGAAAAAGTTAAAGATGTCACATCTCATTGTTTGCAAGCTTTTGCTGCATTGGGCATCCCCAAAATGCTTAAAACAGATAATGGCCCCGCATAATACGTCCTCATCTTTCAAACAGTTTTGCGCAAAATTCAACATATCCCATAAAACAGGCATCCCATACAATCCTCAGGGTCAGGGCATTATTGAAAGAGCAAACCGAACACTAAAAGTTATGTTATTAAAACAGAAAGAAGGAAATTGGAAAAATCCTAAGGACAGATTGGCAGTTGCCCTGTTTACCTTAAATTTTTTAACTTTAGACTCTAATGGTTATTCTGCTGGAGACAGACATTGGAATCCACATCAACAACATAAACCTTTGGTTTACTGGAAGGATGTTCTTTCAGGTACATGGAAGGGTCCAGATCCAGTATTAATTTGGGGGAGAGGATCTGTTTTGTGTTTTTCCAAAAGCATGAATCCTCTCCAATATGGATACCATCTAGATTAATAAAACAGGTACCACATCAAAAGGATCAAGATGAAGTTATTGAAGAATCAAGATTAATAAAAAAGGTACAAAATCAAGAGGACCATGATGAAGATATAGAATGATTCCCTTAAAAGAGTCCTTCAAAATATTTCACAACTTAAGTGTCATTCCTCCCGGCTGGGACGAAGAGATCTCTCTTTAGTGTGCACACAATTATATTTTAAATTTTTTCTTTTTATACATGTGTGTTTATGTCTGTACATTTGTCTAAATTTCATGTTAATGTGACGTCACAAATATGTTTGTATGTTGTTTGTCTGTCCAGTGTGACATCAAAAATAACAAAGCGCTTATGAATAATAGAATAAATATATATAAATATGGATCCAAATAACTCTAATTCATTTAAGTTTTAAGAGTATTCAATTAGGTAAATAATTTAATAAAGTGAAGGTACCTTCAATTTTGATTTATAGGTGTCCCCAGGGACTTCTCTTAGCAAAAATATGACTAGTGCTATATAACCTGATATTTTGGTGTTTTGACTTAAGATTGTTTATTTGTTATTAACTTCATTGTTTAATAATAGCTCATTAATTTCAATTATTCAACAGGTAAAAGATTGCTCTGTATGCAGAGACTCAAGAGAGTTCCAGCTAACAAATTATTTCTCCAAAGTGCCTTTTTTACCTTTTCTTTAATCTATCTTTAATGCAGTAATTACCCTCAGTCTTTCTTTGTTTTGTTCTAAATATGATATTTTTGCCAGCTTATGTTTGTAGAAGCTCAGCGCTGCAATGTGTGTGAGCAAAATCAACTTTAATTTTCTAATCTAATAATTCTATTTTTGTAGTTTGACAACTCCGCCTCTTGACTCAGTGCTGCAATAGCACACTGCCTTTCCTTTAATAATGATGCTTGAGTTCTCTAGGTAGCGGGCCCTGAAGATTTGCCGTGGCATTGTCTAAAACATAAAAAAGACGTCTGCTGCTACAGCTGCAGGGATCGCGGTCGCTGCAAGCATCCCTGCTGCTCAAAACATCAAACAACCTCACCAACAGTGTGGCCTCTGCTCTACATGCATGGGGCCTCCTACATCAACATGTTTATAACAAATGGACATTTTGATCTTTCATTGTTTGGGACTTACATGGGACAATGCCTTGCGGTATTTTTCTAGAGAATTCAGTGTGTTACTTGATGGAACTTAGGGCAGCTGATTTGTTTAAAACAATTTGATATGCTATGCAATTTGGCTCATCACCAAAAGGCTTGTCGCCTTAAAAGCCGCAACATCTCCTCACAATTGAGACGCTGTTAGTCATCATTATACGATCGATCCTAAAGGCTCCATTGGATGGCTGGTTAGCCAATGACGGGTAAGATCCCCAGAGGGGGACAACCTAAGACAGGCACAGTCGCACGGGACAGTCTCATGTGGCCGACATATCAACCTAAGACAGGAGTCAAGGGCACAGCCTTGATTATCCGATGACGGGTAAAATGTTGGTTGCACATAGACGTCCTAGAGCATTACCTCTGTTAAAACAAAAGGGGGAAATGCAGGAGCCTCCTGTGTGAATACGAAAGGCGTAACCTACGCCAGTAACATTTTTGGGCATTGGCGTCGCATCCGTATCTCCACAACTGGCCCAGGCTCTAAAATTGAGCAGTGACTCGCCATATCGACATTATTTTGGGCAGTGTCCGCCTTCCCGTAGTCTCACGACTTTCCCAGATCTGCAGAATTTTGAGGGATGACTCAGCAGGCTCGATCAAGCACCATTCCTGCTCGGCGCATGGCGATAGAACCAAGAGAGAAAAGGACATGTTATCGCTATTGTATAGATACATTGTATTTCTTGTAAGAGTAACGTGCTTCTTGGTTTCTTTGAGAGAGGGAAAGGACAGAGTTATCGCGATTGTATCTATACATTGTAGTTTTCTGTGGTTAAGAGTACGTGGCATGGTTTCATGTGAAGTGTGTAATGTATTAGAAATTACAAGAGACAGAGACAGATAGATTAAGAAGAAATTTTTTGCGTCTCCATCCTGTCTCCGACTCCATCCCAGCCGCTCCGTTCAGGCTGCAATCCCTTTTCCGCGCTAACAAATAACTGTTTAACTTAATTCAATGAAAAAAAGTACAGAAAGAAGCAAAGACTCTTGATCAACAACCCAAATAATTGTGCCACAGATGTGACTCCTAAAAGTAGAAATAAATAATCTATTTGATGGAAACAGTATAAAAACTTGCAAAGTAAACTATGTTGCTTTGTCAGAGGCAATAAGGTAAATGCAGAACTTCAGAAATATTAGTCAAGTGTCAAGTGCCTCTAGGTGGTTTCTTACACAAGATATGCAACTCTTAAAGAGATCTAGTATGCTTTGATGTCATTGAAAATACCCTTGCTTGTACCTGAAAGTATTCTATCTTAACATTAGTTAACGGGGCATGTACTGTGATAAATTAAGAACACTAGCCGGGCGCGGTGGCGCACGCCTGTAATCCCAGTACTTGGGAGGCTGAGGCAGGAGGATTGCGAGTTCAAAAGCCAGCCTCAGCAAGGGCGAGGCACTTAGCAACTCAGTGAGACCCTGTCTCTAATAAAATACAAAAAAGGGCTGGGGATGTGGCCCAGTGGTTGAGTGCCCCTGAGTTCTATCCCCGGTACAAAAAAAAAAAAAAAGAACACTATAAGCAGAATATCTAGACTGAGTGAATGTGTTGTTTAAATATTAAGCATTGTTTTTTAACATGAAATAAAATTGACCTTATTTCCTATAAAATAAAAGCCCAACAATGTGACCTATGATGAAGCCTTCAGACCCCCGTTGCAGAATGCTGACTTTTTTCACTAATTAAAATACACATTACAAAAAAATAACAAATTAGAATAAAAATAAAAATATAAAAAAATACACCACATGAAAAAACTAATACTCCAATCTAATATGCTAAGGAATTATGAAGAAAAGAAATACCCAGGAAATATTTCTTAAAATTATTTGAAGGCATTTAGGGGCAAGAGAAGAACAACCTATCTGTTTATGTAACTTTACAAGGCAAGTGGAGTAGCAATGGGCTCAATGGAAAGGACAAAAGGAAAGAGGGAAGAATGGAGGAAAGGAGAAAAGCAGGAACTACCTTCTAGTCTTCAAATATTATATCTTGCTTTGATTGACTGACATCTTAAGAAACTGGGCTTCTTTGGGGTGTTTAGTGACATTTGAAAATAAAATCAGACATAAACTTTCCTGTGTTCACATATGCATATACAACCAGTCTAACTCCACATCATGTTTAACCATAAAAATGGGATCCTAATGAGGATAATTTATGCTCCATGTATGTATAATATATCAAAAATACGCTCTATTGTCATGTATATCTAAAAAGAACAAATTAAAAAAATATTTTTAAAAAGTATCTGCAGGGCTGGGGTTGTGGCTCAGCGGTAGAGCGCTCGCCTAGCACGTGCACGGCCCGGGTTTTCGAGCCTCAGCAACCACATACAAAATAAAAGCATTGTGTACAACTAAAGCAAATAAATAAATATTAAAAAAGTATCTGCTAATCACACAGCAAAAATTCAATAAGGACTTAATGACAATTTCCCAGAACCATCCCAGTCTATGATGCCTGGGGGTAGGGAGTTACATTCACTTCCTGAAGTAAAATTTTAGCCAGAAAAATAGAACTCAGTATATACAACATCCAAGGGAACATCAATGAATGATGAACATTTTTTAGAGAACCCAGTAACCAATGAACACCAAACTATCCTGTATCTAGTCTAAAATTAACAATGAAACTCACAAATTATACTACAAAACAGCTACTTGTCGTCTAGCTCACTACCATTCATCCCTTCCTTAAAGCAAATTTTTTCTATTTTTGTTTCTCCCTTAAGCTTTCTTTTTATTCTCTTCCATAGCCTTCTGCTTCTCTGCAGTCCTTCCTGTAGTATTATCCTCTAACAGACAGTGGGGAGGAGGAGGAGGAGTAGGATGTCAGAACTGTGACTGGAATTAGAAATATCTATCTGTATTATTTGACAGATGCCAAAAAGTGCTATCCAAAAACAGCCCTAGTAACATGGGGAAAAAAATTCCACATCTTCATTTATCTGGGTATGTTGCATTAAGAAATGCCTGTTAAACCAGGTGAGGTAGTGCATACCTGTAATCCTGCTACTCAGGAGGCTGAGATAGAAGGATCACAAGTTTGTGGGCAGCCTGAGCAATTTAGCAACACCCTGTCTCAAAATAAAAAAAACAAAAGAGGCTGAGGATGGAGCTCAGTGGTACAATACACCTGGTTTCAAACCCTAGTACCAAAAAAAAAAAAAAAAAAGTCAACTGAAATAGAGAATAAATTACCAATTTGAGATCGTCAGATTTCTGTGAATTTATTAGCAAGGCTCTTGGTGAAAGGGACCCAAATCAGAGAGTTCTGACAAGGTAAGAAAGACTAAGATATGTCTGGAGAGTGGAGATACCTCGGGAAGGATAAGGGATGGGGATGGGGCACAGGAACAAAGTTCCCAAGGCTAGCAAGAGGGATGTTGCCAATATAAGAGAGAGTACAGATACAAAAAAGCCTGCCCTGATTTAGCAATAGCTTAGCTTTTTTCAGGATGGTTGACTAAACAGCAGGAATTCTAAAGTTTAGTTTTAGCTTGAGATAAGGAGGATAGCTGAAAAGACTGATGAACCCCAACCTGTCCTAGTCCATTTGACAGATCAGCATCAGTTAACAAGTGCCAGCCAATATTTGGCCTCTGTGATGCAAATGGCACACAGGCCTCTCTCCTCACTCACAGTCTATGTACCTGAAATTCACTTACTCCCAGTGCAACATGAAAATAGATTAAAAAGATGCCCTTTCAGAATTCAAAAGCAATTGAATATATCATCAATGATTCTTCTAGTTGCTGAGCTGTTCAACAACAGACAAAGTTAAAACATATTGAAGTATAACAGTGCTTGAGAATTTAATATTTATGATAGATGATAGTGTGGCATGTACAGTCATATACTCTAAGCTGCAATTTGGGCAATCACAATAGTTCCTGGAGTTTTCATTTTTGTACTGGGGCTCAATTCAATTCAATCCATAAAGAAGAGATTTCCAAGATGTGTATAAGTATAAATCATTTGTGCTGATGCATGGGGAGCAACGAAATGAAACAAAAGGTTGCCTGAAAAATTGAGACTGAGAATAGGAGGTGCTGACAGTGACTGAGATAAGCAGAGATTGACTAGACTGGAATCTTTGTATTTTGGCTTCTGTGATGGAGAAAATTATATGACAAAGTGCTGGACTTCATCTAGGTGCTTAGAAATCCATTGAAAAAGCATCTTTATAAGTAAAATATGAGATGACACAGAGGGCCATTTTGAACTATTCCTAAAAAGGAGGAGCATTGAGGTATCACAACTCTGAGCAACATGAGGCCATTTTTCAGGTTTCCTGGCTGACACAGAAAATGTCCTTCTCCCTTAGCCTATATCAGTAGGATGCTACAATACCTAGGTCAGTTTTGGAAGATGTTCCAAATCAGTTTTTTGACTTTGTGTAGATTAAAAATAGGCTGTTTCACACATTATACAGGTAGTTATAACTGCTGGAAGAACCGAGTCTTTCAGATTATGCTTGATAAGCCCCTCTAAAACTGAAGTTATACTGCAACATGGAAAATAGGCAAAGTATTAATACACCATCAGTTTGTGAAAAAAAAAACAATTTTATTATGATGGTGAGCTTCTTGATGTCTGAGGAAACATGTAGTTAGTATGACACAAACAATGCTGGTACAGAAAGCAGAGAGATGCAGGACATGTAGTCCATGAGAAAAAAAAATCTTCCCTTGATAATGAAAATTTAATGCTAGAGGTTAAAAAAAAGACACCCAGCAGCTAGTGTCCCGCTTAACAGGACCTGACACTTCCTTCATTCAAGTCCTATGACACCTCATTTTGTATCAACACACCATGCTTGATATGAGTCAATGAAAAAATATTGGAACTTTAAACTTCTAGATTCCTTAAAGCTTCTCGATGGCCAAAATATTTGTGGGGTTGGGTGGGAAAGCTAAGAAACAGCATTAATAATTTTCCTAATC
>JAKELJ010001059.1:0-12060 GCA_025594165.1 Tamias sibiricus
GAGAATTAAACTACAGGCGTTTTCTGTGAAATTTGCCTAATCATGGTAACACATTCATAGCTCTAAACAAAAAAACACGTGATGGTGGATGGACCTAATTTGGGGATCCATGAGGGGGCACAAGGGAGAAACATTTTTTTCAGAGTTTCAATAAAAACACAAGAAACCTAGGACCACAACTTAAGAAACATGAATTATTTCCAGTTGGCTAAAACGCTTTTCTTGTGAGTTGAAACTCTTTTGCTACCTAATTAGAAATAGCTTTCCGATACTTGAACCAGAAAGAAGCACAGTGTGCTCTTGCGAACTAAAGTGTTGTTCTGCATTTAAAGTAATAGCAATAAACCAATTAAGATTAAACTCACAGTTCGATCAGGCAATTCGCCTAATCAGGTAAACATCCAATAGAACTGTAAGCAAAAAAACACCCTTGATATGGAATTGACCAAACTGGGAGCCTTGAGGGGTACATGAGAAGAATCAATTTTTTCAAGGTTCATTGAAATTAACAAAGAAGCCTAGTACCCACAAGCTAAAAAACATGGAATTTCCATTCCAGTTGGCTAAAACTCAATTCAGTGAGTTTGAAACTCTTATGCTACCTAGTGATTCAGCTTTGAGAATACCATTTACCCGGAGAGAAGCACAGTGTGCTTCTGTGACTAAATGTTGTTCCTGGTCGTTTTTAAAGTTTCTAGCATTTATCATTTAAGAATTAAAGCACACAGGCTTTTTCACCATTTTCCGCCTAATCAGGTAAACTCCAATAGACTGTAAACAAAACACCCTTGATGGTGGGATGACCAAACTTGGGGAACCTTGAGGGGCACATGAGAGAATCATTTTGTCAGAGTTACATTGAAATACACAAAGAAACCTAGTACCATACTAGCAAGAAACATGAATTAATTTCCATTGGCTAAAAACGCTTTTCTGTGTTTTTGAAACTCTTTTGCTACCTATAATTAGCATTGAGATACATGAACCAGGACAGAAGCAGATGATCTCATGGTGATTCTGAAGTGCTTTATCTGCAATTTCAACGATTCTAAGCAATAACCATTGAGGAATTAACTACAGGCGTTATTCCAAGTGAAATTTGCCTAATCAGGGTAAACATCAATAGTCTCTAACAAAAACAAGTGATGGTGTTTTGACCTACATTTGGGATCCATGAGGGGCACAAGATAGAATCATTATTTCAGAGTAATCATTGAAATACACAAAGAACCTAGACCCACAAGCAAAGAAACAAGGAATTATTTCCAGTTGGCTAAAAGCCCATTTTCTGTGAGTTTGAAACTCTTATTGCTACCTAGTGAAATCCGCTTTCAAATACTTGAACCAGGACAGAATCACAGTGTGCTGCTGTGATCCTGAAGTGCTTTCTGCAATTTCAAAGTTCTATGCATTAACCATTTAAGAAGTAAACTACAGGCGTTTTCAAGGCAATATCGCCTAATCAGGGTAAACATCCAATAGACGGCTCTAAAAAAAAAAAAAAAACGTGATGTGTGGATGACCAAATCTTGGAGACGCCTTAGAGAGGGCACATAGAGAATCATTTTTTCATAGAATTTCATTAGAAATACCCTAAGAATCCTAGTACCCCCAAAGCTAAGAAACATGGAATATTTTCCAGTTGGCTATAACTCTTTTCTGTGAGTTTGAAAACTCTTTTGCTACCTAGATGATTCAGCTTTAGATAGTTGAACCAGGAATCAAATCCCAGTGTGCTCTTGGGGAACTAAAGTGTTGTTTCTGCTTTTTAAAGTTCATACCATTAACAATGAGAAGAATTAAACTCACAGGCCTTTTCAAGTGAAAATCGCCTAATCAGGGTAAACATCACAATAGCACTAAACAAAAAACCCGTCATTGTGGATTGACAAATTTGGGGAGCCATGAGGGACACAAGAGGGCAGCATTTTGTCAGATTTTCATTGCAATAAACAAAGAAACCGTAGTAACCACAAGCTAAGAAACAAGGAATTATTTCCATTGGCTAAAAACGATTTCTGTGAGTTTGAAACTCTTTTGCTACCTATGTGATTCAGATTTTGTTTTCAGCCTTTTGAGATACTTGAACCAGACAAAGCACAGGTGCTTTTGTGATCTGAAGTGCTTTTACTGCGTTTTCTAAAGTCTAAGCATTAATCCATTTAAGAATTAAACTACAGCCTTTTCATGAAAATTCCCTAATCGGTAAACATCCAAATAGGCTCCTAAACAAAACACCCTTGATGGTGGATTACCAAAGTTGGGAGCCTTGAGGGGCATCATGAGAGAATCATTTTGTCAGAGGTTCATTGCGAAATACACAAAGAAACCTAGTACCCACACAAGCTAAGAAACATGGAATTATTTCCAGTTGGCAAAAACGGTTTTCTGTGAGTTTGAAACTCTTTTGCACCTTAGTGATTTCAGTCATTGAGATTCTTGAACTCAGGACAGAAGCACAGTGTGCTCTTGCGAACTAAAGGGTTTTTGCCTTTTTTAAAGTAATAGCATTAGACATTAAAGAATTAAACTCACAGGCGTTTTTCAGCGCATTTTCGCCCTACTCAGGGTAAACATCAAATAACTGTAAACAAAACACCCTTGATGGTGGGATGACCTAACATGGGGAGCCTTGAGGGGTACATGAGAGAATCATTTTTTCAAGAGTTACATTGAAAATTAACCAAAAAAAACAAAATTGAAGAAGAAATCTGCATGAGGAACATTTCCGTTTTTTTTCTCCCCAGGGGGTCAGTTTGTTTTCTTCTTCTCGGCCTCATGTTGGTCCACAGAAGGTCTCCAATGGAAAGGACAATCAAGTGTGTAGCAATTCAGACTACAGAGAGATACTCCTTCTTTCCGGCCTGTGAAACTGCGGAAAGGTACACTCTAAGCTGGGAAATGCAGAAAACGACTCTCTTTCTTCTTCCTCCTCTTCCATACCTCCTTCTCCTTCTCCTGGTTCTCTTTTATTCTCCTGGTTCAGCCAATAGGACTGTTTTCAACTGGAGACATTGTTTGGCAACAGTAATAAACAGTGGAAACTTTGAGGGAAAACACTCCTTTTCTGGTAGGAGGAATGATTGTTGAAAGAGGGACCTGTGCTGTGAAAGGAAGGGTGATAGCCATGCATAGGTATTGGAATTCCGTGGCTTTTCTCTTGCTCTTTTACCATTGCCACTCTGCCTGAGGATGTCAGTCATGCCGAAATGGGTGGCGAAGATCATGGTAACTAAAATTCTAAAATAAACCTGTCTTTCTGGCTAGATGACTGGGGAAATTGGGTCCCTGGGAAGACAAGATTGCATGGGGTGCACCCAAAGAGAGAAGATGCATGAGGGGACTCCCTAGCCTTGCAATGAGCTGTGTGAGCCAGGCATGCCTGGGGATGCACCAGATACGGCCTAACAAAGTTGCACATACTGAACTTAGGGAACAGGGTGACAGAAAGAGAAATAAATCTTGGGATCTAAAACCAACTAGGTTGATTTCTTGTGAAAATAAAATATAACCATGAGTATATGCAACTGTCTGGGGGGGCGGGGGGGGAGCATGTCAGTGCGCATATTGAATATTATCTACCACAATGTGAAAAAAAATACCAATAAATTTGGGGTGAGTGGACATATGAACAGATGGTATGACCTGTATCTAAGTTATAAGTTAATTTTCAAACAAGTTATAAAGCTTATCTAGCCAAACTAGGTTCCCACAAAGATCATAAAATAACAACTCCATGAAACTCAAATTACTTGCACAAAGGTCGGCGAGCACTCGCGGGCAATTATGGAAACTATTATACAGAGAATGACTACCACATGTGATCAAGATTATAACCAAAGACAGATAAAAAACATACGCGAATACCAAAAGCAACCACTGTATTAGCATTTTTAGTGACTGCATGTGTCATAACATTTATTTGCAAACTGTTGACTAGAAACAAACAATAAATACTTTCTTTTCACGCGGGACACAGCCTTGGAGAGCATAAAGCAGGTCTAGAAAAATTCAAGGGGAAGAATCACTTTATCCCTTGCTCGTCATACTTTTCATGCCCCTTGTTAGGCTTCTTCTATGGACAGTCATTTGGCGTCTAGTGGAGCATCATTCACGCCCTTCCTTTTTCATATTAATACCAACTTGCAGTCTTTAACTAATCCATCTCCTCATGGGCCCCGCTATGTGAATCTCCACATCTCAAACATTCTTTCTCTTTACTTGTCATCTCAATTACAGAAGCTCAATGGTGAACCACACTTTAGGGACCCACCTGATAGTCCAGGTAAGAAGTTGGTAATTTGTTGATGAATTAACTTAAAACAATTAATGATAATGCAATATGCAAAAATCACTTTATTCCACATATAAAGAAAAACATAATCTAAGAGTTTTACGGTTGCTTGAAGTTGGGAAACCCTGAATATTTCTCTGCATGGGAAACCAAATTCACAGCCACATTTACCCAGGGCTTAATGCAGCAGAAATTATTAAAACGGTAAATACCTAAGTGAATTGATTTGATGGTCATATGTGAAATAATTCAAGAATCAATAGAAATACTACAGAAACAGTGTTCAGTGGGATACTGAAGGGAAATGATACTAACAATGAAAAAGTCCTGAAACTTCAGAGATCATAAATAATGAGAAGGAAGAATAACAGGAAGGTGGTGCAAATATACTTTGCTTATTACAGAGTTATTGCTAAATGGTATGCAGGTTATTTAAATAGTCTAAATTACAAACTTAAGTTTCTTAAACAATGACACAATTATTTATGTCCTGTTTGTTTCTAGCGAGTCCCCTGATCATAGACGACACATATACAAAGAATGACTGTCAAAATAACAGATCTAAATGTAGAGCACCTTAAAACCTATATCAAATTTAGAAGAAAACATAGGAAGTAAATCTATCACAAGGTTGAGGATATGAGGTTAAGAGTTTTTTACACTTACACACGTCAGTCCATCCAAAACACCACCTAACAACGAATTATAAGACCGATCTAATAAAACAAACATATACATTTGTGAATTCACGAATTTTTTTCAATTGACACAAATTGTCTAAATGTTTTCGTTTTGTTCACAAACGGATATGCCTATGAAGAGAGTGAAGAGATACATCAATCGGTGCACAGATGGGAGATTAATATTTGAAGATGCCCAATATAATTGAGTCGAGGGTTGCTAGTATGTAGAATATAGGTAAAGAACTCTGTTTTAACAGTAAGACAGGACCAGAAACCTTTAATTTCAAGAGCAGAGCCAAGGGCTTATCTAAATAGATGAGTTCTTCTTCTCCATATAGAGTATGTAATGGATCAACATAACAGCATTTGAAAAATACCTCAACAGTCATTAATCAATATGACAAACCACAAAAATTGCGAAGTAAAAGGGAACTAATTATCAACAAAAAAAGTATAAGCATTAGATTAGATTAATAAAATGTTTCATCTTACTCTTGAGAAATACTGTTTTTGTAAAATACAATTCCCTAGAAAAAAGTTAAACACAGATTACCATATATACATCTCATTTATGATGTCTACATCTGTATGTCAAGAGTAAGCCCACACTAGAAATCAATAGGGATGTCAATGTAAATATATTTTGTGCAGTAAACAATAAGTAAGCCATTTACTCGCTTTAAATACAACATGTAAGTTATAGTTTATTGGTAAGATTTCCCTTTGGTAGGAAATAATTCCAAAGAACGCTGTAAATTACTTTATAATAATTTGCATACAATGGCTTCTCCTAGCTTATAATAGGGGTATTACCAACAGATTAACAAACACCATTTTGTAAAGGTGAGAAATATTGTAAATCAAAAACCAAACATCATAGCTTAGCAACACTGTGTTGCTAACAGTCCATTGTTTACCACTTGTAATCTTGTGCTGACTGGGAGCTACAAACTCGCATGGCATCCTGAGAGTCTATATCATACCACATTCCACTCACTACTGAGAAAAGATCAGAAATTCATAATGCAAATTATAGTCTTTTGTTACTCTGGAAAGTGTATTAACAGCCTTTTGCTAACCAAAATAAAGATTTATTTAAAAAAAATAAACAGTCAAAATATATGTTTTTTTAAACGCTCATGTAAGAATTTACTTTATTTTAAGTGAATCTACAAGTTTGTTGTATATTTATAGCAGTAAGAATGCATTTACAATTCCAATATTTACACTTATAGAGCACATTATTAACATATAACTGGTTAATATTTATCAATATCGTATATTCACCACTATTCATGAGTCTTTCATATCATGCACTTACGGTACTGATCTATCCATCACAATTCACAACCATCTACTTTTCGATTTTTCTCCTCATTCTACACCTTTTGCTCATCCTCCTATTCCGTTCCCTCCCTTTGACCTCTCTAGTGTTCCGACTAATTCTCCTATTGTTCCCATGACCCAACCCCTACTGTGAATGGCAGCCTCCTTGTATCAGACCAAAACATGTTGGGGCATTTGGATTTTTGAGATTGGCTAACTATCAACTTAGCATTATATTCTTCAACTTCATCCATTTCTAACCTGTGAAATGCCATTATTTTATTCTCCGATTTTATCGAGATGAGTAATATTCCATTGTGTACATATACTTTTACAGTTTGTTCTTTATCTAACGCTTCATGATCAACATTAAAGGCATCCTTATCTGTGGTGTCCATAAGTTTTAAATATTGTGATATTATAGAGCGTTGCGTTATAGTAAACCATTGGAGTTGTGGTTGGGTACCCTGTAGTAAAATGCTGATTTTAAAAGGTCTCTTGTTAGGGAAGTATAGACCCGAGGAGTGGGATAGACTGGGACATGAAGTGACTTCCATTCACCAGTTTTCCAAGAAAACAATCCATACTGCTTTCCATAATGGCTGCAAGCATTTTGCAGTCCCACGTGAGCAATGTATGAAGTGTGCCTGATTCCCCCACATCCTCTCTGCACACTATATTGTTGTATGTTCTTAATAGCATGTTCTTTCTGACTGAAAAAAAGGGAAATGAAAAATATCTTAGAGTAGGTTTGATTTGCATTTCTCGTTAATTGCCAGAGATGTTGAACAGTTTTTTTCATGTATTTGTTGATTGGTTTTTGTGTATATTTCTTCTGAGAACGTGTCTTATTCAGTTCCTAGGCCCAGTTATTGATTGGATTGATTATTGGTATTTGGATTTGAGGGTTTATATTTTATTTTTTGGTGTTAAGAGTTTTGAGTTCTTTATATAATCTAGGGATTAGCGCTTTATATGAGGGTGAATGTTGTAAAAATTTGTTCCCCATTATTAGATTGGTTTCTCTGTTACTCACCTCACTGAATTTGTTAGTTCTTTTGCTGAGAAGAAGCTTTTTAATTTGAATCTATCCCATTTAGTTAATTCTTGATATTAATTCTTGCTACTACAGGAGTCCTTATTATGGAACGTTGGGGGCTTAAATCTGACATGTTTGGAGAATTAGAGCTTTTACTTTTTCATTCTGAGTAGGCATAGTGTCTCTGGTCTAATTCCTAGGTCCTTGATCCACTTTTTGAGTTTTGTGCATGGTGAGAGATGATAGAGTTTAATTTTATTTTGTTGCATGTTGATCATTCTTAGTTTTCACCCAGCACCTGTTTTGTTGTAAGAGGCTATCTTTTCTTCCAATGTACATATTTTAGGCACCATTGTCGTAATATAAGAGGATAACTGAAATTACATATATTAACTCTCTGTGGCTGCTCGTCTCTAGTTTCTGTACCATTATGATTCGTACCAGTGTTATTTTTGGTGCCAATTAGACATGCTGTTTTTTGTTACTATTATATCTCTGTAGTATAATTTATAGGTCTTCGTATTCTAATGAATGCCTTAACCGTCTGCACTTTTCTTGCTAAGGATTGCTTTTAGCTTATTCTGGGTCTTCGTGTTGTTTTTCTAGATGAATTTTCAATTGACTGCTTTTATCTGATTTACTTGAAGAAATGTCATAGGGAGTTTGGTGATTGGATATTGCGAATTGAAATTACTGTATAGTGATGTTTTGGTAGTATTGGTCCTAATGTGGACAGTATATTGGTTCTGCGGGGTACATATTAACAACAGAAACAACGGTTAGGAATCATTTCTTTTTTTTTTAATACATTCTGCTAAGGTCTCCTATAATTTCTTTCTAGGCTGTTTCTTAAAACAGGTTATTATATTTACTATTTAGTTTTATTACAGAATGTATTTAAGTTTTTTTACAACTTGGCTATGCATGAGATCGAACCGCAAGGCTGCATTCTTACATGACTAGTCGAGCACTCTACTTGCTGAGCCACAAATTCCTACTCAAGCTCATTTTATAATATCATGGTCATTTAGTGGGATCCTGTTAGTTTTATGTTATCGGGTGTAGGTTTTTTCTCCGTCGTGTGTTGAAATTAGACTCCATGTTTTTGGTTTTTTTTTTTTTAATAGCTTATATTTTCGGTAAATGGTGTCGTTTTTCATCAATTCCTATTTCATTTTTTTTGTATGTCACGAGGATTTTGTCAACTGAGTTGACAATAGAATTGCCTCTCGACGTGATGAATTACGTGGTTATTTGTTAGTTATTCCTGCTTATCTATATGCTAAATTCTTAGTTACTTGTTGGTAGAATCTTTATTTCTGGTAAAGTTTTTTTTATGGGTTCTTTCTTAAGGTAATTATTCTATCCTATTTATTCGTAGTCAAAATAGTTGCAATCATTATGATGGTGTCTCTCTTTATTCCTATGTCTGAGATCCGGTACTATAATTTTCTTTTTTATCTAATAATTGACTCTCGATACCAGAGTCTTCTATCGAAGTTATCTAATGTATAAACAACGTAGTAGGTTGAAATTTGGGCATTGCACCTGTCCTTTGTTGTCCTGGTTTTTAGAGGAGTGTTAGCTTTTACAATAATTTCGTCCATATTTATAAGATGATGTTTAGGCTCGAGGGCTTATCACCAGTAAAATGCTTTTACAATGTGGTTGTAGAGTATACCAGTCCTTGGTTGAAAATTACTCCTGACGGGTTTCTAGCAAATTGTTTGAACAGTAGTAAGTGTGGTGCTGGGTATTTTTTCAAATGACGTGTGTTCGTCTTCTGCTATCTGTATGAAGGATTAATCAATTGGGAATGGATTTGTTTTTCTTTTAATTCATAACTTAGTGTGAGTGTAGATATACATTTATTGATTTTCCCTATGTTGAGAGCCAACCTTGGATCCGCGGGTATCTATAAATCCCTACTTGATCTTTGTGCACTATCTTGTGTGGATACTGCGTATTTATCTTCAAATTTGCCAGATTATTTTATGGTTTAAGGAATTTTTTTAGCATCTCTATGTTTCTAGTAAAGTTATGGTGGCACTGTGAAGTTTTTGCGTGTTTTGTGACTGGTCTCTTTGTTCTCTTGACGTTGGAAGTACTAATGAAGAATATTTGGCTGCTGTCTATGAAATGTGTTCGTCTACAAAGAGATTCGCCTATCTTTTCCTCAATTTTCCTGATGAAGTAAATTGTAGGAAACCGATTGGTATTTATAGTACTCTTGCTTTGAAGTTGGCTTGTTTGAACTCCTAGTACTGTAGTGGAACGCTGTCTAATTCTCGGGGCTTTTTTTTTTTTTTTTTTTTTTTTTTTTTTTTATTACATATTGGTGTGGAAGCTTATGCTTTGTGAAGTGTGTGCTATTTTCTTGACTCATAGGATAATTAGGATACTGTTTTTAAATTGGGGTTAGTTCGCCTCTACAGAATCCGGTGTTGGGCAAAATTCAATATATGAAAGTCTCTTGTCCATTTGTTCTTCAGATATTTTCTTTCATATTCAAATTGAGAAGTAACAAGTTGATTTCAAAGTAAGTGTTTTATAACTTATCTTTTTCGATTATCTTCTGAGGTTATTTATGTTGTGATATTTTCCTTTTTTCGCAATCGATCGGATAAGCTAGTTAATTTTGAGTTTTTTCTCGCCTTTGTATATTAACATCACTATGTGTCTGCAAAAAAAAAAACCCGTGATGGTGGATTGACCAAATTTGGGGAGCCATTAGGGGAACAAGAGCGAATCACTTTGTTCAGAAGTTCCATTGAATACACAAAGAAACATAGTAACCACAAGCTAAAAGAAACAGAATTATTTCCAGTTGGCTAAAACGCTTTTCTGTGAGTTGAACTCTTTTGCTACCTAGTAGATTTAAGCTATTGAGATACTTAACCGGAGAGAATCAGAGTGTGGCTGTTGTGAACTAAAGTGTTTTTCCTGTTTTTTACAGATTCATAGCATTAACCATTCAGAATTAAACTCACAGACGTTTCAGGCATTTTCCCGCCTATTCAGGTAAACAATCCAATAGACTGTAAACAAAACACCCTTGATGGTGGGATACCAAACATGGGAGCCTTGAAGGCACTTGAAGAATCATTTCTTCAGCATTTCATTGAAATACAACAAAGAAAACTAGTGCCCAGAAGATAAAAACATGGAATATTTTCCAGTTTGCTAAATCGCTTTACTGTGAGTTTCAAACTCTTTGCTACCATAGTGATTCAGCTTTGAGTTACTTGAACCAGGACAAAGCACATGTGCTCTTGTGATCTGAAGTGCATTTCTGCATTTTCAAAGGTTCTACCTTTAACCATTGAGGAAATAAAACTGCTGGCGTTTTCCAGTGAAATTCGCCTAATCAGGGTAAACATCCAATAGGCTCTAAACAAAAAACCCGTGATGTGGGAATGACCAAATTTGGGGGAGCCATAATGGACAACCAGAGAGAATCATTTTAGTCATGTTTTTTTTTTTTTTTTTTTTTTTTTAATAAATTGAAATACACTAAGAAAAAACATAGTAACCCCCAAGCTAAGAACATGTAATTATTTCCAATACTAAAACGCTTTTCTGTGAGTTTAAACTACTTTTTTTGCTACCTAGCTATTCAGCTTTGAGATAACTTGAACCGTATGAGAGAACACAGTGTGGCTCATGTGAAGTAAAAGTGTTGTTCTTGTGTTTGAAAAGTTCTATGCATTAACCATTTAAGAATTAAACTCCACAGGCGTTTTCAGGCATTTTCCGCCTAATCAGGGTAAACATCCAAATAAGACCTGTAAACACAACAACCCTTGATGTGGGATGACCAACTTGGGATCTTGAGAGCACATGAAGAATCATTTTTTTTCAGATTTCATTGAAATACACAAAGAACCTAGTGCCCAGAAGCTATAAAACACTGGAAGTAATTGGTTTTTCCAGTTCGCTAAAACGCTTATTTCTATGATTTGAAACGCCTTCTGTTACCTAGTGCCTAGTGATTCCAGCTTTGAGATACTTGAAACCAAGAAAGTATGCACAGTGTGCTCTTGTGATCTGAAGGTGCTTTTCTGGCATTTTCAAAGTTCTAAGCATTAATTAACCATTGAGAATTAAACTAACAGGCAACGTTTTCAGAGAAATTTCCTATTCAGGTAAACAATCAATAGGCTCTAAACAAAAACCCGTGAATGGTAGGATTGACCAAATTAGGGGACCATGAGGGCCAAGAGAGAATCATTTGTCAGAGTTTCATTGAAAAAACACAAAGAAACCTCTACCCACAAGCTAAGAAACAAAAATTATTTCCAGTTGCTAAAACGCTTTTCTGTGAGTTTGAAACCTTCTGTTACCTAGTGATTCAATCTTGAAACTTGAACCAGGAAAGAAGCACAGTGTGCTCTTGTGATTCTGAAGTGCTTTTCTGGCATTTTCAAAGTTCTATAGCATTAACCATTGAGGAATTAAACTAACAGGCTTTTCAGTGAAATTTGCCTAATCAGGTAAAACCACTCCAATAGGCTCTAAACAAAAAACCCATGATGGTGATTGACCAAATTTGGGGAGCCATGAGGGCCAAGAGAGAATCATTTGGCAGCGTTTCATATGAAATACACAAAGAAACCTAGTAACCCACAAGAGCTAAGAAACATAAAAATTATTTCCAGTTGGCTAAACGCTTCTGCTGGAGTTTGAAACTCTTTTGCTACCTAGTGATTCAGCTTTGA
>JAKELJ010001060.1:0-12060 GCA_025594165.1 Tamias sibiricus
AGACCTATAGACAGCCAGCCAGAGCGTGCGCACACGCGCACAGTAAGGGAGTTGGGACCAGGTTAGTAAGTGGGTGCATGGGCGTGCTGCCCTTGCCCTCTTCCATGGAGGCTGGGGAAAGGGAGTGGTCTGATGAAGGTCCAGCCTTCCTCTTCTTCCTCCCCCTTGCTCAGACCTTCTTCGGTGGGGGAGCCAGTTTGATGATCTCTTCCTCAGAGGGCTGCCGCAGAATGTCTTTGTACTTCTTGGCACCGGGAATGCCGGTTAGCTTGGTGTCCAGCGCGTCCTCCTCAGAGAGCTCCAGCACACGAGTTCTATAGTCAGCCACCAGAGTGAGTAGGTCTGGACGGAGATCTACTGGATGGAGATGTCAAAACTGTGTTCACTATAGGAGAGGTTGTCTGTGTCCAGCTTGCTGTGGCTCTCCAGGAAGCTAAACCAGGCTCTGCCCGTGGTGATCTCCTCGCTCTTCTCACTGGGGATGTCCTCCTTGCAGGCTGACCTCAGCTGTTCCAGATCTTCAAGGGTGATGTTGTTGGTCAGGTCCTGGAGGAGGGTCCCGTATTCGGCCATGACTTTTAGGGCAGGAGTTGGGACGATGGCAGGTGGTGCTCCGTAGGCATTGGGGGAGGAGGAAGCAGGCCCTGGGTCTGCTTTGAGAAGCCCCCTGTGTCCCCCTCACCGCCTCCGGAGCTGAGAGCTCAGGGCGCAGGGACTCCCAGGCCCCCGGTTTCTGCGCAACGTGGGGAGCCTCCTCCTCTGGCCCCGTAATTTTTCAATTAGCTAATTTACTACTTCTCCTGACCTAGGTTTTGACCTGCTGGAATTACATATTAAATAATGCCAGAACACAAAACATACAGCCATGCCTATTTTTTAAAAAAAATTTTACCTAATCTAAACTCAAATGTCTTTTCATATCTTTTTTTTTAATCTCTGTAATTCTTTATGAAAAATACTGCTGTACACATAGAGACTGAAAACAGGATTAAAGATGAATAACACGTATTGGGATCATGACATTAGAACTTAACATACTGTTGCTTTATAGGGGAAGTTGTTCACGTCCAGATCACAGAACCAAGGTCTAAAGCAAAACACAAGGGTACCCTCAAAAATATTTACAGTGAAGTAAATATGCTAACAGAATTTAAAATAGGTGCAAAAAACTGAAATGACCAATGTTACGTGATTTCAAGGGTTGTCCTTTCTGTGCTTTTATCTGTCACAACAGGAAGGCATGAGAAGTTTATAGCCTTAATTTGACTATCTTCTGATATTAAAATCTTCCTATGGATTAAAGACCACTTTTAGACAACCTCTTAAATGGAATTACACTATGGAAAAGAGGGCTCTCCCACAAAACACCTAAGCAGAACTGAGAGTTCTTTTGAAAACCATTCCCAATAAAAACTAAATAAAAAATAAATATAAAACAAAGCTTTAAAAGTTATGTGTTACCTGACACCAACTGTTCTCTTGCTGACAATATTTACTCATGGAAGCATCATCTGTCTACCTTTTATATTCAAACCAAGTCCTGAGGTTAGGGGCTGACGCAAACTAGCATTTATGATGCAGACATTCTTGGGTTTGTGATGTGAACTTGCCTTGCAGAGGGAGGTTTGCTAGTCTATACAGAATGAGAGATTCAAGCCCTATTATACCCCTGCCATTCCTTAGCTTTCACAAAACATTGGTCCACAAATTAAAATTTTCAAAAAGTTCCCAGATCCCAAAACTAAAATAGATGATCCCCTTTCATTTTCAAAGAAAACAATATTGGAAAAAAATCTCCAGTCTGCTTATAAATTAAGCATTTCATATTTCTTCTAGAATACAAGTAGTTCTTTTTTGTACAAAAGAATTACAATATGATTTGTCAAAAAACATATAAAAAGACAGCTGCTCTTTCTCAAATACATGAGCTAATGATAAAAGACTTTTACATGTTAGTATCTCCAAGTTCTTGTTCCTTTTACATAAAAAAGAACATTATGGTGGCAAATGTTAATTATCTTCAAATATTGAACATTATGTTCTTTTAAAATCCATCCAGATCAAATGCAATAATTGATTTTCTTGTTAACACAACAACTGATGCTACCAATCATGGAGTCAAACACTTGTTAAAATGTGTAAAGCGTGTCTCTGGTCTTCTAAGCTTTCAGGTAAAGAGAGGTGCTTTTTCTTGATGCAAATCTCAAGGCAGAGAAAAATCATTTTAAAGCTTATAAAAAGTGGACAGAAAAATATTAAAAACTTCTCTGAAATATACAAATGTGTACTATCATTAAAATTGAAAACAGTAACACCAGTTGCAAGTGCTTGGGAGTCTGTCTCGACCTTTTGAGTTTCCACATTTTCTTCATAGTTGCATGGTGAGCACCCAGTGCTAGTAAAACATTCAGTTCTGGGAAAGGAGACAGAATCTTCATTACTGTTTTTTAAGAAAGAAAATTCCTATGTATTTGGCAGTCTTCAGTATCAAAGTATAGGTATTTCATTAACTAGAAATTCCATGAATACCCAAGTTTGGCGATAACTGCATGTCTAAAGAGTAAGAAAATTCCAAACTTTTGAGATGGACTTATTCAGGAAGATTCCGCAGAGTGAGTTATTATCAAGAGTACTATTACTTTGGGCTAAGCAGTGACTGCAAAGCCACAGCAGATCATTATCCCTCCAGATTCAGGCTATAAAATGTCAGAAAACTCTTGATGCCAGACCACTGCTGTGTTAAGTTCATCTTCTCAACAGTGTCTCTGTGTGTGTCTGTATCCAGTGTAAAGTATCATTATAAAGCGGTGATTCAAAGAACAGAACTTTATACAAAAAAAAAGGGGAAAAAAAGCAAAGTGGAAATAAACTAAAGTAATATACTCCTGAACTTTAGGCCTTTAACACAATTCTTCATTTTTTTCCTATTAAAAAATTGCATAAATGTGAAACTGACTAGCATGCAAATGTCTTTTTTAAAGAAAAGGCTCGGGGCTGGGGTTGTGGCTCAGTGGCAGAGCATTCGCCTAGCACGTGCGCGGCCCGGGTTCGATCCCCAGCACCACATAAACATAAATGCATTGCATTGTGTACAACTAAAGCAAATAAATAAATATTAAAAAAAAAAAAAAAAAAAGAAAAGGCTCTGGGTGAATTTGGAGCAAAGAATTAAACATGCTCCTTCAGTTACTATTTATCTGATCCTTCTTCATAAGGATTTAAATCAACTAGTAGGGGAATTTATATCCAACAATTCAGTGATATTTCTCTTTTTGTATTTTTTTTTTAATTTTATTTGAATTTTTATATCAGAAACAGACACTTGTAAAGAGGAGCAGGTGTCATGGAAATTAACTCCTGGAACTTCTTTTTTTAAAAATATTTATTTGCTTTAGTTGTACACAATGCAATGCATTTATGTTTACGTGGTGCTGAGGATCGAACCCTGGCCGCGCACATGCGAGGCGAGCGCTCTACTGCTAAGCCACAACGCCAGCCCCTCTTTGTGTATTTTTAAAACAAAACAAAAATCTCAATTTGAACTAACAGTGGGTGGCATATAGAGCTTGCATAAACATTCTTACAAGAATTATGCACTATACTGCACTTGTATGAAATGATTTACCTGGTCCATTATGTCATTCAGGGCAACCCATCCCCCCCAAAACAAATTCTGCAACCCTCAATGGCAAAAATGCTGCCCAGAATGGTTTCCCAAAAATGTCCTTGCAAATAGTTTCCCTTAAGAAGTATACAATGTGGCAAAAGTTCAAAGATCAGAAAAAAAGTCTTTAAAATTTTAAAATTAGTGCATACAACAAGTGGAAAAAACAAAAGCAGGAGCATCATTCACCTGATGGTGCTCCTTGATCTGAAATGAATTCTTCACAGACAGAGCCTCCAAGGGCCGCCTGAGCTCTTGAATAAGTGAAACATTCTTCCTTTCAAGTAACAGTGCACCTGACCCAAGTGCAAGCAGCTTTACTCATCTCCTGTTTGTTTCCCCAATGTGAAAGGAGATGATGAAAACAGTTCAGCTATAGTGCAATTTGCTATTGGTTAAGTTCCTCAGGCATGTTTTATTAGCAAATACTACAACTGACCATTTGCAGCTGCAATCAGTTCTTGAAAAGTATTTTTAAAGCAGTGCTTTAAGTCACTGTAAGTCACCACGAGTACACTCTTCTCATCTCTGGAAATCAAGCTTATTATTTTCTGGCACACCAACATCTAGCTTGTTAAAACAAGAAATGATATGACTGAGGTCAATCCAGGGAGCACCTGCTTCTGTCACCTGATGAAAAAGATGATCCCTAAAGAGTTTCAACAGACTACGGTCTCCAGTCTCTGACCAAGTAGAATCTTTCTGAAACTCCGGCCTCTCATTGATTGTTCCCAATTTTGCTAGAAGCCTAAACAGTCTTCCATTTTGAACTTCCTTTGCAAGGTCTTCTTCAATGAAATCATTTCTCATTTGAGCAGCATCCAATTGAGTATAAAATCGAGCACCAATCATGGGCATGATGTCATTTACACTTCACATCCTATTTTGGTCAGTCAACAAATACAAGATCAGATTCTTCAGGTCAGAGGAGTAGTTGATTGTCACTGTTTCCATGGCTTTCTGTAAATTCTCCCACTGCATTCCTGCCAAAGAGTTGCAAGCCAAAGCCAACACAACTTTTCCTAATGATATCAGATCTGCTTGCTGATACTGAGCCAACAATGCCAAAGGATTATTATTTTGACTGTTATCAAACGTTAAAACATCAAAAACTCCAACACAATTTACTCGCAACCTTGTTTTGCCTGTTATCAGAATCTTTGTTGGGTCCATAATTCAACATGCCAAACCTGCTGTGTGAATGGTATGCAATGCAGAACTCAACTGGACAATGTATGCCCAAATAAGAGATTCTGGCAATAATCCAGCACACTGTCTAGGCAATGGTCCTTCGTGTTGGCCCCATTTTCTCTTTGTGAAATAGGAATCAGCATTAGGGTCATTAAAGTGTCTGCTCATCATAGTTTCTCCTCCAGCATGGAAATCATATACAACCACAAGAGAAGGCTCGGAGAATGCTTTAGTGGTAAATACTTCATGCAGGGTTACAATATTTGAGTGCTGAATTTTTTTCCACATATCAACCAACACCATGCACTTTGTGTTAACAAGACAAAAACCATGTATCCTCCGAAGGCAATATGGCAGATCATCTTTGTTATTTACAGCTTTGTAGCAAGATGTAATATATCCAAAATTACTTGATTTCTGTATCTGCTTGGGGGGTGGCAGTGGTTCTAGAGGGAATAGGCTATGGTAGCTGTCAACTTCTGTGGGGACTGCTGGCATATCTGCTTGATCGATTTGAGCCACTGTTATTAAATGTCTGTGGATCAGCTCCTGCCGGAGCTCATCAGCCATGACGAAGGAAGGTGCATTTGCTTTTGGTTGCATATATGCACCATGAGGTGCAGTTGGAGGATAAATATGGTAGTTTGGAAATACCATTCCAGTCAAAGGTGCCGGGGTTGTGTCTGCATAGAAGTAAGTGGTCCCACCGACAGTTTCCTTCTGGATCACCTGGCCAGAAGATGGAGTCTGAGAAACAGCATCATTAACAGGTGTAGAGGCACTAGAAGGCACCATGTAATTTGCTGGATTTGGAGTGTGACTTCTTCTTCTGGGAGCAGGAGAAGTATGTGGAGTAATCTTGGGGGAATGAAGGGGGTAAGATCCAGCATACAATGACATTCCTGGTGCTAATCCAGCAGTAGCAGGGCTTCCCATGGAAGGGTGAGAGAAAACTTGAGAGAAGGCAGACATGTTTGGCTGGGACACATTACTCAGCTTGGAGGTTGGTCCTCCTTTAGGAATCAACTCGCTTGAAGTAGGATTTTCTCTTTCTCCTCTGAGAGATGTTGAGGGCACCAAAGTCATTGAACAAGGATGAAGCAGGAGAAGTTAGAGGATCATAGCCTGCATATGGCTTGGCACTGTCATTTAGAAGGTTTGGGGCACTGCTACTGTTAGTCATTTTCTGCATCAAGGGGTACTTTGTTTCTATGGGGCTGCCAAAGCCATTGACTCCAATAAAAAAAGCAATCTGTGAGACTTGTATCAGTTACAGCACCTCCATCCATTCCAGGAATTGCCCGCCGCGCTGCATCGAGTACCCTGCTGCTGCTGCTTCCTCACCAGCCCTAGCTCCTGTCCCCGAGCCCCCCAGATCCGGCTTCTCGGCTAGGGGGCGGGCAGCTCCCCCGCCCTGGACGGCTGCAGGCGGAAAGCTGGCCTGCCAGGGGGACGCTGTTGCTATGGAGGCCGAGGGGGTGGGTGGGGGGTGGGGGGGCAGCCCCTGCTGTTGGTCTTCATGCAGGAACTGACACTCCTCCCCGTGGAAGCAAGCCTTTTTTTTAATTTTTATTCAAAGTTGTTGTATTTGTAATGGTAGAATGCATTACAATCCATAATACACAACTAGAGCTTCTTTTTACATAACCCTGTTTGTATACAAAGTATATTCATACTATTCAAGTCTTCAATCGTGCATTTAGGATGATGATATCCATCTTATTATACCACCTTTTCTTTTTTTTCCCTCCATCCCCCCTTTGCTCCCTCCCTTCTCCTCCCTCCCCTTTGACCATTCCAGTGTTTCTCTGATCCTCCTATGTACCCCGACACCCAACACCACTGTGAATCTGCCTCCTTATATCAGAGAAAACACTTGGTATTTGGATTTTTTTTAATATCTATTTATTTGCTTTAGTTGTACACAATGCAATGCATTTATGTTTACGTGGTGCTGAGGATCGAACCCGGGCCGCGCACGTGCGAGGCGAGCGCTCTGCCGCTGAGCCACAACCCTAGCCCGTATTTGGATTTTTGAGACTAACTTCACTTAGCATTATATTCTCCAACTTCATCCAGTTACCTGCGAATCAGGAGAAGATACACAATCCATCAACAAATACATGAAAAAATGCTCAACATCACTGGCAATTAGGGAGATGCAAATCAAAACTACCCTAAGATTTCATTTCACTCCAGTCAGAATGGCAGCTATTAAGAACACAAACAACAGTAAATGTTGGAGAGGATGTGGGGAAAAAGGCACACTCATATATTGCTGGTGGGACTGCAAAATGGTGCAACCAATATGGAAAGCAGTATGGAGATTTCTTGGAAAACTGGGAATGGAACCACCCTATGACCCAGCCATCCCACTCCTGGGTCTATTCCCAACGGACTTAAAATCAGCATACTACAGTGACACAGCCATCTCAATGTTTATAGCAGCACAATTCACAATAGCTAGGTTATGGAACCAACCTAGAAGTCCCTCAGTAGATGAGTGGATTAAGAAATTGTGGTATATATACACACAATGGAATTTTACTCAGCAATAAAAGAAGCAAGTCTTATCCTTAGCGTAGATGCGGCAGTACTTCAGCTTCACTCCCGCCCCACCACCACTTCTTCATATCTTTTAAATAGTATTTATTTTTCAGATATTTCCCTGTTTCACTTCATGCAAATAAAATATATATATATATATATATATATATATATATATATTAGTAAATGGAAAACCTCCACAAAGAATGTGAGGTGTCACAGGGATGAATAAAAATGACTGTTTCAGATCATTTAATATTAATCCATATTTCCCTATGTTTCACTGCCAAAATACACGCAAAAATTGTAGAGAACATAATTGAAATAAAACGTAGAAAATAGGGGCTGGGGTTGTGGCTCAGTGGCAGAGCGCTTGCCTCACACGTGCACGGCCTGGGTTCGATCCTCAGCACCACGTAAACATAAATGCATTGCATTGTGTACAACTAAAGTAAATAAATAAATATTTTTAAAAAAACGTAGAAAATATACACAAACATTTTTTTCCTCATGACTTTTTTTTCATCAGAATTTGAAGAGGGGATGGGATTGTGGCTCAGCGGTAGAGCGCTCGCCTCGCACGTGTGCGGCCCGGGTTCAATCCTCAGCACCACATAAACATAAATGCATTGCATTGTGTACAACTAAAGCAAATAAATAAATATTTAAAAAATTATTTAAAAAAAGGGTTTGAAGAAAGTAGCATCATTATATTTTCATTCACATCACACGCCAGCTGTTCAACTGTCATTGCACCTCGCAATCTTTCTTCCAAGCTTCCAGAGAAGACATCAACTCAATGTAAAAGCTGAAATAATTTTAAAGAAAAAAAATGCTTTGAAAGGAATTCAATTGCAATTTTCAGAGCATGGCCTTTTACTATTATTTTTTTGGTGGTGTAGTGGGGAGACACACACAATAGCCAGAAATCTTCTAATATCTGTGTTTCAGTGTTAACCCAAACTTATGGAATTACCAATACAAGATAAAGTCCTACTGTTCTTATTATTCTAGTTCACAGTAATTTTAGATTTGAAACATACTTTTTTCTCCGTTTGACTCTTTGTATATTTTAAAATAATTTAATGTAGGAGAGTCAATAATTAAATTTCTTACTGACTTCATTTGAATAGTGTCTTGTAAGGATGCAAAAAAAGTGACGAAATTGAGAGAGGAAAGGAGAAATAATCTCGACTTATTTTTGTAAGTGTCTACTTTGTGAAAATGTCTGGGACATAATTATGAATCAACTAACACTGGTTTGAAATATAATACGGAATTGATGTTACTATATTCCTTGAAAATGTCTAAAAATAGGATTCCTATCCTCAAAGGGCTTTGCCTTAAGTGATGTTGGGGTAAGAGTGCAGATGCTGTGTTAGAGAGGTGGGGGTGGCAGGGGGCGGTGGTGACAGGAACTTAATCGCAGCACTGTTGAACACACCCGAGGTCTGAAAAGAAGACCATACAAGCAGGTGAGACTCGGGCTGTGACCCGAAGAATCAATACTAATGCTGACCATTTTTGTTGTCGTTGTTTGTTTAGTGAAAAGGAAAAGCATATTCAATTCACATAGAATAAATAATTGATTCTAAAGCTTTCTTGAGTTAACATTTCCAACCAATATACTGCATACATTTGCCAGTTCAAATCATGTAACTTATTAAATCATCACAACTTTCCACGTAATATATAATCATGTATGGCTTACCTACAGAATACAGGAGGAGGCGCACCGCCGGGTGCCGGCCTGCGCCCAGAGCCCGCACGGTGGCCACCCGACTCCGGAGCCCGCGCGGCTGTCAGAGTCCGGTCTCCTGGCGCCTCCCGGAGGCTCGCCGGCTGCGGCACGGCGCTGCTTCGCTCAGGAGGCGGCGGCCGGGCGGGCTGGATGGCTTGTGGGTTTTTAAGAATTTTGCTCCGAGGAGGAGCGTTTCCTCTCGACGTGCATCCCTGCGGATAGACTGCACATCCCTCGGTCCACCCCCTGCCCCGCGCGGTCAGAGGCAGGCGCTGGGTGGGCGAGGAGGATCCGGGTCGAAATCTGCGCCCCCGGTTCTCGTCCCCGCCCCGTTCTACCGCCCCCTCCCCCTCCCGGAGTCGGACTTTCCCGGGGATTATGTTTCGGCAAGGGAGGCAAGCGCCGGGCGCGGCCCCGCTTCCCGGCACCCGGACCGGAGAGCCAGCGAGGCGGCGAGGCAGCCCCCGCGGCTTGCAGTGGAGCCCACAGCTCGCCTTCTCTTCGGGAGGTGCCGCTGGTGGTAGGGGGAGAGACTTGCTCCAAACGTCTCCCGGCCCTCCCCCGCTCCCTGTTTTCCGTTAGGAACCCGGCGAGGAAATACATGCACTCGCTGAGAATCGCCGAGGTGTAGGGAGTGAGCTGGGTGGAGCGGGAGGGGACCCAGGAGTCCCCGTGGCTCAGAGCGCCCGCGGTCTGTTCTTTCCGGGCCCTCGGGGCGGACGGAGTCCGGCCCCCACTGTCCGCCCCGACCATGGTAGTGTTCAATGGCCTTCTTAAGATCAAAATCTGTGAGGCCGCGAGCTTGGAGCCCACAGCCTGGTCGCTGCGCCACGCGGTGGGACCCCGGCCACAGACTTTCCTTCTCGACCCCTACATCGCCCTCAACGTGGATGACTCGCCCATCGGCCAAACCGCCACCAAACAGAAGACCAACAGCCCGGCCTGGCACGACGAGTTTGTCACGGATGTGTGCAATGGGCGCAAGATTGAGCTGGCCGTCTTTCACGATGCCCCATCGGCTACGATGACTTCGTGGCCAACTGCACCATCCAGTTTGAGGAGCTGCTGTAAAACGGGAGCCGCCACTTCGAGGACTGGATTGATCTGGAGCCAGAAGGAAGAGTATATGTGATCATCCCTCTCTCAGGGTCGTCAGGTGAAGCCCCTAAAGACAATGAAGAGCGTGTGTTCAGGGACCGCATGCGGCCGAGGAAGCGACAGGGGGCCGTCAGACGCAGGGTCCACCAGGTCAATGGCCACAAGTTCATGGCCACCTACCTTCGGCAGCCCACCTACTGCTCCCACTGCAGAGATTTCATATGGGGTGTCATAGGAAAGCAAGGATACCAATGTCAAGTTTGCACTTGCGTCGTCCACAAACAAACAAACAAAAAAAAAAAACAGAGTCGAACCCAGGAACAAGTCTCAAACAAACAGGACCCTGGGAAGCCCTTCTTTTTTCCCTTCCAGTTTAAGCCAGTTGTCCTGGATTACGCCCAGATAGTCACAGAGCACCAATTAGTGGAGTCAAGTCTGCACCTTTGGCCAGTGGCAGATTGGCACAGGGGAAGAGTGGCTGGGGGAAGGGTGTGTGTGTGTCAGCACATGAATGGCACCAGGAAAGGATTCATTCAAAAGGCGTGCATTCCCGACACCTGCCCCCAGTTATAGCTCTCAGGGTTGCTGCGCTGGCCTCAGACAGCTCTCCCCTGCTGGCTGCCCGCATCTCACCCAGGTGTGTGCTGTTCTCCCAGCCCTGGCCGGATCCTTGGATGCCTGCAGCTGCTTTTCTTCCTTGTTTCTTTGTGCTAGTCAGCCGCAGCTTTCCTCCAAGATGGCAGTGCTTTCCCAGGTCTCAATAGCAGTACCCCAGACCTGTGTGTCACTCCAAAGAGTGCAGGTCCCATTCTGAATTTGTGTGAAAGAAGTCTATGAGGCCACTGCTTGCGTCTAGCTTCCCTTTTATTCTCCTGCACTGTTCGATGTTAAAGCCCTGGTCTGTACTTCCCTTATTGCAATGTTACTGCGGCTACTGCGCCGCTAATGCTGGTTCGCTTTGTGGGCCGCTGCACTGGGCCTCTGCGACGGCAGTCTGGACTTCATTGTATTTTGCTATCCAGAGGTGCCCGGATGTCCCAGCTCCCTCTCAGTTGCAGGAGTATTGCTAGGAATGCGTTCAAACTTCCCGCTAAGCCTCTTTTAGTGACAGTCTCTCAAGAGCACCTCTCTGCTGTCCACCATCTTTCCGAGTCCTAATTCACAAATTTTTAAAGCAACATATTATCAGAATCTCAATCATTGCTTTAAATGTGGAAGAGTATGAATATATAAACATATATTACATATATACATATAGTACATGTATTAGCATTTGTTCTTTTCTTTTTCCCCCTTTCTTTTGCTGGCAGCCCAGTCAAGAAATTGTCTTAATATATTTTAATTTCACATCTAAGAAAAACATTTTACTATGAACAAAATAATAGACGATTATTTCGTTCACACAGCAAATAAGTAAATAACTCAGAATTTATATTAGCTGCAAAACAGATGTTACTATGATAATTGGTTGAATCATTTCTAATAGATCTTCTCTTCTTAATAGAAAACCTCTAATTAGAATATTTGTTTTTAACTTCCATGCCAGGTTTTGTTTTACCTTTGAAGGTATGAATTTGTGTTTAGCAGAGTTTTCACTTCCCATTGAATATAGTCTATTATTACAATGCTAACATTGACATTTTAATATGAATTAAAACAAGAACAAGAAACAAACATAAAAAAATGTTTATTTGGTCATTTTTCATAAAAATCTGCTTTAGCCACTGGCAGCATGAACTATAAATGCCACCACAGGACAGGGGCAGAGAGTGTCTTCAATATCTTCCCAGACACATGCTTACATGCAGCATATAATCTT
>JAKELJ010001061.1:0-12024 GCA_025594165.1 Tamias sibiricus
GTGATTTTTTGCTTTATATATTTTGATGCTTTGTTATCTGAGTGCAATAACATGGAATTATTGTCATATTCTTTCTTCAGATTTCTATTTTCTGGTAATACTTTTAAAGTTTATTTTATCTGATATTAATACAGCTGTTCCAACTATTCATTCTTTATTTATTTTTTTTGGACACAATTATCTTTTATTTACTTTTTTTTATGTGGTGCTGAGGATTGAACTCAGTGCCTCACGCATGCAAGGCAAATGCTCAACCACTGAGCTACAATCCTAGCCTCTCAGTTCTTTGTTTTTGATTTGAATAAAAGAACCTGTGATTGCCTGGATAATGGAGGACAAATTGACCAATGAGTATTCAGTGAATTGCCAGTGGATTAAAATGATGTTAGCTTTTGTGAATTTATTGTTATTCCATAAATTCTGACTTTGTGGAAAGACAGAAAACATGTCAGTTCTGTAAATTAGTGACATGTGATGTTCACCAGATTTTGCCAATATGAGAAGCCTTCTGCCTTGTTCCTGTAATTAATATCTCTTTAAAGTTAAAGTCTTCAAAAAAATTTTAAAACTAGCCTGGCATTAGTGGTGTATGCTTGTAATGCCAGCAACTTGGGAGGTTGAGGCAGGAGGCTAAAACAAGTTGAGGTCTGCCTGTCTTCTTCCGGAAACTTAGCAAGACCTGTCTACAAATTAAAACTGTAAAAAGGGCTGGGGTGTACTCAGTCAGATCAATCTTCCATACCTTAAAAACAATCAAAATTGGGCTTTACTCCCCACACCTACTACTTTTAAGAGCATCTGGTAATATTATGGACCATGAGAAAAAAAACAGAACTGGATTGCAGGTCGCTAACTACGTGGGTATACTGATGTGATTTTGCTTGCCCTTCCCATTTACTCCCCTCTGATGCCTGGGGATGGCTTAGCTTATAACAAAGGACTGAAGGACTCTCCATTTCTGCCTGGAAAAGTCTGATGGGTGGCTAAAAGCAGGATTAAAAAGACTTGGAATTTCTGCCTCCGTTTTTGCAAATCTGTTTCCTTTTCTGTGGGTCACCTTGGATTCCTGGAAACAACTGATTTGATGGGAGAAATGATCTATGTGATAAAATGGAAGCTGTCTCCCAGGCAATAACAGCTTCCTTATTGCTGATAAGGCACCATGCCTGAGCAGTCCTAAAGTGTGGCACAATGGTGCATGCTTCTGATCCCAAGATAATGACAGACAGACCATGCCTGATGGACGATCACCTGCTTTGGCAGCTGTGAAAAGCTGCCTCCAGCTAATGCAAACACTATCAATCATTGCCCACCTTCCTTTTTCTATAAAACTGAGGTAGGATAAAGATTAGTTAAAAATGAAGACAAGCAGAGAAGGAAAAGAGGGACTGCCACTTTAAATCTAAAACTCCATCAGTGCCCTCACCTTCACCAGGCCTGTTTTTCCTCTCCAATAAGTGTTTTTGAATATTGTAAGTCCAGTTAATTCTACTTTATGGATTTGCTTAATGTATTTTTAGACCAATTAAAATAAGCCTAGAGAGAGAGATTGTTAATGACTTAATGCTATTAGTATAATCTAAGTGGTATACATTAACTAGATATCATGTAAACCTGAAGATTTTAAGAACTAGATCACCTTTGAAACTTACATTTTTTCAGCCTCTGATGCTGTAATGTTGCAAGCAGATCCCCAGCCACCTGCCAGAGACTTTCTTTTTGGGTTCTTATCTGGCGCATTTAAAGAATGAAATTCCCCAGACAATGAAGAGGGAGCATAAAAGAGCAGGACTTTTTTTTGTTGTTGTTCCAGGGGTTCAACCCAGAGACGCATTAACCACTGAACCACATCCTCAGCCCTTTTTTATATTTTTATGTAGAAACCGAGTCTTGCTAAGTTGCAGAAGGCTGGTTTGAAACTTAGGGTCTTCCTGCCTCAGCCTACCCAAGCTCCTGGAGTCACATGTGTGTGCCACCATGCCTGGCATTAGCAGGGAGAGAAAAAGAGAGCTCTCAAAGAGCAAGAGAGGACTCAATAGGAGTTGCCATATAAGTGTATTAGTCTACTGGGACTTATATTAGCTACTGGGTTGGGGGCATTGATCAATATCTATGTTAATCAGGTATTGGAAAAGTGTGAGACAAGGCTATTGGTTCAGCCTGCAATATTCTGACTGGTTAGCCCTTTAGTCCATAATATTCACTCAGGTCTGTCCCTCCCCCATCCTCTGCCTACCACCCTGGGACAAAAGTGTTAGGCTGAAAATGTTTGGAATATTTCTACAGGTTAACTTCATGGAGTAGCCTGTACTTTTAAAGAAGTCCTCCTTGGTGGTGGGTGGAGTGCACTTTTCTTTAACTGGTCATACCCATTTTTACTGTCTATATAATCCATCTGTTATCTATCTATCTATCTATCTATCCTATTTTATTTCACACACAACCTACTCTAAGGTTCACAAAACAAAGATTTATTAGGCCTGATGCCACCCTTATTTCCCATGTTTACTTTTACAAGGTTTCCTTTAAAAGAAGAAGACTGAGACACCCCCCCCCATATATTGGACTCACTTTTGAGTACCTGAACTCCTTCTTTGGAGTATGTATCTTGCTCTGTTGTATGCTTTTCTTAATAATTTTTGTTTTCCTAAATAAGTCTCTACTTGTGACTCTTTTGATACATCCTATAATTCATTTCTGTGGTTTAAGTCAGGAAACCTACCAGGGCTGAGTTGAGTTCACCTTCTCCCTTCTGGGGACTCCCTTGGACCTCATACAGTGACAAAAACCTCAAAGTCATCATCAGGCCACTCAAAGACAGGCCTAAGAATCCTGGGTCCCCTTGTCTTTCTGTGTAATACACTGATTAAAGATCCTTTCAAGCTTTTTACCATTACCTTTTCTGTTTGGCTTATTGGGAGAAAAACACGTGGTCTGACATGATTTGGATCCCCAGAGTCAGGCCTCTGGCCTAGAACTCCTGTAACAAGTCAGCACCACCCTGAGCTGTGTTCAAGGAAGAACATTCTGTGTCATTTCAGGGAAGGAATTCACACACACTCACACATCACACACACACACACAATATAACTAATATTTATTTATTTGTTTTAGTTTTACACAATGCCTTTATTTTTACATGGTGCAGAGGATCAAACACAGGATGCACACGTGCAAGGCAAGCGCTCTACCCACTGAGCCACAACCCCAGCCCCAGGACTATATTTTTGATCCTATTAAATATCTATCTATTCAGTCCTTCATATTTACCCTTTTGAACACTTTACTGTATATTTCCCATAAAATTTGGGTTTTCTGTTTTCATCCTTGGATAGATAGATTAATTATGGGCACACCCCAGCCCAAGAGCCAAGAATACGTATCTCCTTTTCTTGTCAGGGATTTTAAATCATCAGAAATCCCTGCCCAAGGCCAGCTCCCCTTGCAAAGACTCAGCCTAAGGCAAAGGCTGAATGCTTAATTTTTACTGGGGTAAGGGGATTTCTAGAAAATTAAGAGTGAGGGAAGAAGAAAAGCAGGGCCAAAGCAAATACAATGTCTTGTGTTACCAAGTGGGCCAAAGCTTGGGCAAATGCAGCAGGTTGTTCCTTTAGCAAGTGCTTGATCAAGGAGCCTGAGATGCAAGGCTAGCCAAAGCAAGAGTCGGCTTCAAGGCACTTTGTCCAGATGCTTATCTAACACCCAGGCAAAGACCTCAGGGCGTGGGGCAAACTAGGGTCTCTTATAAAATTCTAGTGACTGTGTCAAAGGACAAATATTACAACTTGTTTGGCTGATTTCAATTGGATTTGTTTTTTTTATTCTAGATTTGGGCAGTACTACCCCATAAAATAGAATAAATATTTTGATGTTTTGAGCAGAAGAGCATGGTTTTGTAAACAGAGAAGGGCTGAATAAAGCAGAAGCAAAAACAAAAACAACAAAACTGATTGGTCATTTCAAAGTTTCTTTCCATCGAAAAGCAGGGAACAGGGAGTGTAAGGATGGCCTTAACCTACGAAGGGCCTTAGACTAAGTAACTCCATTTTGAAATAAAAACTGCAGTCCCCACCAGGCCATGCCCACAGAGCCCTCCAATATGTCATTAGGTATAGGCTGATAAAATAAGTCACTTTCCACAAACCCTGACAAAAACTCAGTGTGAAGTCTCTGTCATTTGCCTTCACCCTGATTAAGGCAAAAGGTGAGAGATCAGGGAGGAAACCACCAGACCAGATGGCTTGACCTCAGGATGAAATAGACGTCACTGAGAAAAACCCAGTAACAGCTGATAGGGATTGAAAATGGGCCATCAGAAGTCCCCAAATGTAGCGTAAATGATGGATCAAATGAAACATTCAGGTCAGCCCGACACATGATGCACACAAGCCTGAGAGCCTGACCAGGACCTGGACTGACATCCCAGCTCTTCTCATCTGCCTGAGCCTCCTGTGTCCGTGTCCTCACTGCTCTCACACTCTACAGCAGACTTTTGACTCTGGTGTGAAAGGGGACTTCTCCTTAAAGACCATCTCCTCAGCCAGCCATCAGCTCCACCCCAGGAGAAGCCTCTGTCGGGTTCCTGACCTGGTCGCTGTGGTCTGAGTGTGCATCTGCTGGACTTAGCCCTAAGACTTAAGACTGAAATCTAGCACTTAAGTTTAGCATGCAGAGGGTATGTCTCTAATAGCCCTGTCATGATTTAGTGTGTTTGCAGTGCTTGGACTTAACTTAAAATTGTTTGCTTTGAATTGATTATATCTGTTGCAATGCCCAAGCATTAAGGATTGTCATTCCTTGATTTGTAGTGGCACCCCTCCTCCACAGAAAATCTTAACTTAGCATCTCCAGAAATCTTCACCATGGATGAGTTTTAGAACTGTCAGCAAAAGAGTCTCTACAAAAAAAGTTCAATGTAAGTAAACTTCCTGTTTTCCTGTTGTTCTATTACTTGGCCAATGGCCTGGAAGAAATCAGCACTCCAGGTGCTGGACACCTCTTTACTTGTTTTTAACAAACATGTATCCAGTATAGTAGTTTGTAGAAGTGTGCTTACAAATGCAAAATGTGATAATAAAAAGGACAAATTCTTTAACAAGGCCTCTGGCCTTGAGCAGGAGTTTCACAGAGATGTCTATATTTCTAAGATAAGATGAAGTTACTAATTGGGGCTCCATGGTAACAGCTGGCAGGGGGAGGAAAGAAATGTGTGTTTTGTTGTGTGTTCCCCCCCCCCCCTTTTTCCCCCCCCCCCCCCCCTGGGGGGGGAGAAGAAGCTCTAACCCTTCTCAGGTGTTGTCCTTGAAGGGTTAACTTGCCCAGAACAGTGAAAGAAAGAAAAATGAAAAAAAAACTGCTTTTATGTGAACTTCTGTAAACTGTGAACTTCTGAGCCCCTCCCTTACGTGCTGTGTATAAAATTCTGAAATTACCTAAACTCAGATTTTTGGGGGATTAATTGGTTTTACAGCAAGAGCTGTAACCTCTGAACTGGCTGCAGCCAAATAAAACTGTTTCCTGTTATCTTCCGTGCCTTGCCTAGTCTGTCCCTACAACAGATTAAGAAACCTATAGGAGTAAAAATTGTATTAAGTGATTTGAGTAAATAAGACATTGAAAAAAGGCAGGAAGCAAATGGACACTCTTCTTCTCTCCCCTCCACTGCACATGTTGCACTTTTGCCCATTATCAACAGGGAGGCAGAAACTATGGGAAAGCATCTGAGAGTTGACATCAGATGGTGTCGTGTTACTTGTTCTGTGTTAAGAATTAAGCAGACCCACCAACAATGTATGAGTTGCCTTTTTTTTCTCCACATCCTCCTCCAACATTTATTGTGTGTTTGTGTTCTTAATAGCTGCCATTATGATTTGGGTGTGAGATGAAATCTTAGAGTGGGGACTGCTAAATGGTGTCAGCCAATATGGAAATCATTAAGGAGAATACCACGAAAAACTTGGAATGGAACCAACACCTATCTGACCCAGCTATCCCACTCCTTGGTCTATAACACCCAAAGACTTAGAAAACAGCATACTACAGGGACACAGCCACATCAATGTTTATAGCAGCACAATTCACAATAGCTAAACAGTGGAACCAACCAAGATGCCCTTCAGTAGATGAATGGATAAAGAAAATGTGGTATATACAACACAATGGAATATTACTTCAGCAATTAAAAGAGAATAAAATCATGGCATTCACAGGTAAATGGATGGAGTTAGAGAATATAATGCTAAGTGAAAGTTTAGCCAATCCCAAAAAGCCAAATGCCAAATGTTTTTACTCTGATATAAGGAGGCCATATTCACAGTGGGGTTGGGATGGGGAGCATAGGAGGATTAGAGGAACACTAGAATGGCCAATGGGAGGAGGGGAAGGGAAGGGGGCAAAAGGGTGAAAGAAAAAAAAAGAGATGGTAGAATGAGATGGGATATCATTACCCTAAGTGCATGTATGAAGTCACGAATGGTGTGAATATACTTTGCCATAACAACCAGAGATATGTAAAAATGTGCTCTACAAGTGTAATAGTAGAAATGTAATGCCTTCTGCTGTCATTTATAACATTCTTAGAATAAAATAAATTTAAAAAATAAAAATTGAAGCAGAGCAGATGTCATTATCAAGTCAGACCTGTTTGGGAAATTTGGCCATTATCTGTCTATCCTGATTTCATGGAAGTTCAGATAAACAACTTGATTTCAGCTTGGTGATGGGGTACTTCCGCATGACTGACTCCATTTTGATGGAGCTTATTCCAAAACATGGCCTCCTATTAATTTTTATTTAATAAAAACTGGCACCAAAAGCCTAGTGTTGAAATGAAATGCCTGAGTGTCCCTGGAAAATGGTAGTGAAGGAATAAAAAGACTGAGGGAAGTGGCCACATTGGGGTACATAAAACTCTTTTTTATATTTGAAATTTTTTTGTGGCATAGGTGATTTAACCTGGAGGCCTCTACCGCTAAGCTTCATCTCCAGCTCTTTCTTATTTTTATTTTGAGTACAGGGTCTCACTAAATAGCCCAGGTTGGCCTTGAAATTGCAGGATGCTACCTGCTGCAGCCTCATGAGTTGCTGGGATTACAGGCATGTGAATTGTACCCACACTGTGATATAGATGTATAATGGGAGGCCAGAAGAGACCAGGGCACAGAGTCCTAGGCCAGAGCCCCAACTCTGGCATTTCCCAAAGAATCAGCTCTGGCCACTCATGCCAGAAATCCTAAAGGTAGGAGTCACAGTGAAAGGTGGATAATTTGTTCAATATAGCTGTATTGGGAAGACATAGAGGGGATCAGGGTTCTTACACAGGTCCTGCCTTCCCAGGTTACTGACATGAGCCCCCAGAGTGTAAAGGGCTCTGGAGCTACACACAGTCATGGCAGTCTTGATTGAGACTGTGGTCTAGTTCGATTCATCATCCACTCAGGATCACTTCATTATCTCAGGGTCTTGTAGAGGGCTTGTCAGCAACAATAAGAAAGTTTGCTGTTACCTTGGGTTGGTGGCCACACCTGTATACAGCTGTTACTGAAAGCTCAGTCCTTGTCCCCAATGCCCATCCAATAGCTAGGACATGGTTTTAACAAAAAAGAAAAATGAAGTTTAATTGCTTTGCTATCAAAGGAGAAAACACATGGGACTCCTGTACCCACAGGCTGTGATTCCTGCCCAACAGGGGAAACAGGAGGCTTTTAAAGAGATGATTCAAAGGCTTCATTCCACATGTTGTCTGTTGGAGCTGTAATTCAGTTGTTAATTTGGGAGATGAATCATTTCTAAGATCTGGTACGCATGCTCAAATTCTGAATTACTTCCTTCCTGTGGTGGGTGTTGCTCAAGGACAGGATGGGGAAGTAAGGTAATCCCTATTTTCCCTAAGAATAGGGAAGGGAAGAGATTAGGGAGGAGCAGGGTGGGAGGAGAAAAAGAAGCATGCCTTTAAAAGAAAATCTCATGCCTGTAATACCAGCAATTTGGGGAGATTGAGACAGGAGACTTGCTGGATCAAAGCCAGCCTCAGCAACTGTGAGGCACTAAGCAACTCACTGAGACCCTGTCTCTAATAAAATACAAAATAGTGCTGGGGATGTGGCTTAGTGGTTGAGTGCCCTGAGTTCAATCTCCAGTAACACCCACCACACACACACACACACACACACACTCACAGATTCTCAGTGGCTTAACAGCAAGGGCTATATTCAAAGCATAAAGTGGACCACTATTACATAGCTACTCAGAAGGAAGAAGGCAGGAGGATCACAAGTTCAAGGCCAGACTTGACAATTGGAACATAAGTTTTCATTTCTGTTGGGTAGATTCTTAGGGTAGGTAGCATTGCTGAGCATAAGGTAACCATGTGTCGCTCTTTAGTAGGAAAATTGCCAATTTATTGTCTTCCAAAACAACTGTATCATTTCTAATTTCTAAATACAAGTTGCTCCACATCCTTACCAACATTAAACACCATCATTCAATTGTTATTTTGGTGTTGCGACCCTGCATGACCATTTACTCATAAGTTTCTCCAACTGGGGCAGCAAGGGGATTGGATAAAAAAGACAAACAGACACAAAAGTGAGAAAAAAGCTGGGATCTGGTGGATCAGCCAATTCTTCTGTGATCATGACAAGATCAGCACATTTATTATAAATGTTTAAACATCAAAAGGGATTTATTGTGAGGAAGCATCTTCAAGAAAACAAAACCAAAGTTGAGGGGTAATACAGCACAATTAGGACTTATCACCTTGCGCCCATCACTCTCTAACTCTGGACAGCAGACATTTGAAACCAAGGCCAATAAACTAATAAAGTTCCCATGGCTGGCACAGTGTCTCCTTTAAGCAGGGGAATCACCACATCTATTGGGCCCCTTTGCCACCAATAAACTCCCAAGCATGATATCACCTCAGTCTTTGGGCAGTTCAAAGACCCCATGATTCATTTGCTTGCTCCTTACAATTTTGTTTTTTTCTATTAATTGTTCCCTGTCTAATAAATGTGTAGTGGTATCTTGAGTAAGACTCCAGTTTGTGTTTTCCTAATGAGTAAGATGCTAAGCCTATTTTCATGTCTTTTTTTTTAAGCCTCTGGGGTTTTTTTGGGTTTTTGCGGGGGGAACCAGGGATTGAACTCAGGGGCACCTGGACCACTGGCCATGGGCCACATCCCCAGACCTTTTTTTTTTTTTTTTTTTTTGTATTTTATTAGAGATGGGTCTCACTGAGTTTGCTAAGTGCCTCGCCACTGCTGAGGTGGCTTTGAACTCACGATTCTCACTGCCTCAGCCTCTCCAAGTGCTGGGGATTACAGGCGTGCGCCACCGCGCCCGGCTTTTTTCAGGTCTTTATTGGCCATCGGTATGTATTCTGGTAAAGTGTTTGCTCCAGTCTTTTTGCCTATTAAAAAAAATAACATTCAGTATTTTGTATTTTATTAGAGACAGGGTCTCAGTAGAGTTTTCTCTACTGGATGCAGACCTATGTTTTGCAAATATTCTTCTTGCCATTTATGGCTTATCATTATATTTCTTTCATTGCATCTTCCCTAACGAGTAGGAGTTCTTAGTTTTTTTTTTTTTTTTTTTTTTTCCAGTACCAGTGATTAATCAGGGGTGCTCTACCACTGAGTTTGTCCCCAGTATTTGTTGTTATTGTTCATTATACATGGACGGAATTTCATTTATTGTGAAGACAGTTTTAATGAACTTCTTTCTAAACCTGTGTGTCTTTAAATTGCTTTTTCTTTTTAGTGTTGAATAGGGAATGATAGGAGTGGGCATCTTTGCCATGGGATTCCTTTAGCATGACAATCCCTTGACTAAAGGCTCCTCAGAAAGACTGGTGGCAGCATCAGTGGGGGCCGGGAAGCTACAGACTGAGACAGCTGAAAAGACAGAGGTTACTCTCTGCTTCATCACATCCCTGCCTTTTAGTCGCCAACCCAACACTGCCATATTTGGTTCCCCTCCCACCTGTGATACCTCTGCTTAGCCCATTCTTCATCAGCCCTGTGGTCTCTGCCTGTCTTCTTCTCTCTCAGCTGCAGTCCATCACTGAGGTTTGCCTGGCAGCCTTTTCCTTTCCTCCATCCTGTGGTTCTTCTAGCCCCAGGTCAGGCCATAGGCCAATGCCCTTTCTCCTCTGCTCAGAAGTAGGCCCTCCAAGTTCCAGGGTCCTCAGTCTCAAGGGACCTGAATGTGTTTCAGCACTCTGGGATTCACCAACAGGGCTCCTTTCCTTTATTTGTAGCACCCACTTCAGGCACTGATCCTATGCTCCAACTTTCACTCCCTCCCTACTCTGTTCCCTGATAGCACTCCTCCTGGAGAAGGCACTTGCTTTGTGATTGGTAGCAAGGGGACTCTGGAGCCAGATCACATAAGTCCAAATCAACAGCTCAACAACATACCAGCAGGGAGGACTTGGGTATGCTACTTAGCCACTTGGTCACTCAGTTTCCCTATCTGTCAAAGAGGGAAGTGTGGGTTAATTCATGTATTATACACAGAATAGTGACTGGTACCAGAAAGTGCCTTATGCGCTGCTGTTACTATTACTACCATTCCTTTTGGTGGTCATGTTTGTGCCTCATCTTAAAAAAACAGTTGTTGCTAGTCCTGCCCTTAACTTTTCAGTGCCTAACTCCCTGAAAGCCTTGACCTTGCTATTTGCTCCACCCTTTACTTCCTTGCTTCATCTCTGCCCAGCTCCCAGCCCTTGCAGTCAAATGATTCTCTGATCAATCGACAAAGCAGCAGACATCTTCAGACTACTCTTTCTGGAATGGACACAGCCTTTGAAACCCGAAGTAGCGAAATAGCCCTGTTGTAATGTCTCAGTGCTTAATGCTCTGGGAATCTCCTCTGCATGTACCTGCGTGCTGTGGGCTGGGTTGCCTACTCTTTTCCCATGATACCCTCTCTCTGGCTAGCTTGGCCTCTCGCCCACAGTGCTCAGGGCCTTCTGTCGCAGCTGTCCTTTACCAGACTGGTCATGCTGTTTGCAGTGTGCTTTCAACCCAGTGCAGTGACTGGACTTTATTTTTTGCTACTGGGTATTGAACCAGGGTCACTTTACCTAAGCTACATCCCCAGTCCCTTCAATGTTTTATTTTGAAACAGGGTTTCACTAAGATGCTGAGGCTGGTCTCAAACTTGTGATCCTCCTGCCTCAGTCTCCGGAGTCCTTGGATCTCAGGCGTGCAAACACTGTGCCCAGATTGACTGAGGTATTTTGATGCCCTGAAATATTTCTGGCTGAGGGCGCATCTCAGTGGAAGAGTGTGTGCTCGGCATGTGCAAGGCCTGGGGTCTCCAATCCCCAGCACACAAAGAAAAGTAATCTGGATAAATGAGAGAACCAACAAGCAAAAAATAATCAACACTTGGGGATAGAAGAAATGAGAGAAAAGGAACAGAGAGAAGCCTGATGCCCTGATCCCCCCCTGTGGATAAGGGGTAAAAGGAGAGGCAGCAGGAAGTTGGGCAGAAGGTAGTGCAAGAAGAAGATGCCACTTGATATTGGCCATGGGAGTGTGAGGGTGTTTGAGACACAGGAATTGGAGCAGGAGCCCCAGGAAGTGGAAGGCCAGTGATGGGGGCTGGTACTGGTGCTCAGAGCTGTTGGATTCTTTTAATTCCACGCCTCATAGGGTTCCATGTGGAGAAGAGGAAGTATTCAGATTTACTGCTCAGTCTTAAAATTTTATTCATTATTATTCCTTTAAAGATTTTTCTATACATTATGGGATAATCAACATTTTCATATACTTTATTTAGCCCCATTTTATAGATGAGGAATCTGAAGCAGTGAGAGCCTTATGTAATATGCCCAGGTCACACAGCAAGAAGCACTGGAGCAACCTGCTAGGCATTTCATTCTCTAATATTCTCCTGCTTCTCAGAGGAGAGGAGGTCAAAGGGGGCAGTCACTTCAGGTCTGAAGCTGAGTGCAGAAGGGAGCAAGGGGAGGAGGCCCTGGTGGGAGCTGGGCAGTCTCCTCTTTCTTATCTC
>JAKELJ010001062.1:0-12024 GCA_025594165.1 Tamias sibiricus
ATTAGGGTAAACATCCAATAGGCACTAAAAACAAATCCGTGTATGTGGATTGACCCAATTTGGGGAGCCTTGAGGGGCCACATGAGAGGAATAATTTTTTCAGAGTTTCATTGGAAATACACAAATGAAAACCTGGAGTACACAGTAGCTAAGAGAAAATGGAATTATTTCCAGTTGGCTTTCGCTAAAACGCTTTTCTGTGTTTTTGAAAATATTTTGCTACACTAGTATTCAGCTTTGTGATATACTTGAACAGGAGAGAGCAACAGTGTGCATCTTGTAGAAAAACTAAAAGTGTTGTTCTGCGTCTTTTAAAGTTCTAGCATTTAACCATTTAAGAATTAAACTCACAGGCGTTTTCAGGCATTTTCCGCCTAATCAGGGTAAACATCCAATAGAGACTGTAAACCAAAACCCTTGATTGGGTGGATGATCCAAACTTGGGGAGCACATGAGGGGCCACAAGATGAGAATCATTTTCTTCAGAGTTTCATTGAATGAAAAAACAAAGAAACCTAGTGCCCAGAAGCTAAGAAACATGGAATTATTTCAGTTGGCTAAAACGCTTTTCTGTGAGTTTGAAACTCTTTTGCTACCTAGTGATTCAGCTTTGAGATACTTGAACCAGGACAGAAGCACAGTGTGCTCTTGTGATTCTGAAGTGTTTTCTGCATTTTCAAAGTTCTAGCTTAAAACCTATTGCGGAGGAATTAAACTACAGGCGTTTTCAGTGAAATTCCGCCTAATCAGGGTAAAACATCCAATAGGCTCTACAAAAAAACCCGTGTGATGGTGGATTGACCAAATTTGGGGAGCCATGAAAGGGACACAGAGAGAATCATTTTGTCAGAGTTTCATTGAAATACACAAAGAAACCTAGAGGTACCCCAGAAGCTAAGAAACATGGAATTATTTCCAGTATGGCTAAAACGCTTTTTCTGTGAGTTTGAAACTCTTTTGCTACCTACTGATTCAGCTTTGAGATACTTGAACCAGGACAGAAGCACAGTGTGCTCTTAGTGAACTAAAGTGTTGTTCTGCATTTTTAAAGTTCTAGCATTAACATTTTAAGAATTTAAACTCACAGGCAGGTTTTCAACGGCATTTTCGCCTAATCAGGGTAAACATCCAATAGACTTGTAAACAAAAAACCACCTGATGGTTGGGATTGACAAAACTTGGGGAGCATTGAGGAGCACAAGAGAGAATCATTTTGTCAGAGTTTCATTGAAAATACACAATAGAAACCTAAGTACCAGAAGCTAAGAAACATGGAATTATTCCAGTTCTCTAAAACGATTTTCTGTGAGTTTGAAACTCTTTTGATTACCTAGTGATTCAGCTTTGAGATACTTGAACCAGGAAAAGAGAAGCACAGTGTGCTCTTGTGATCTGAAGTGCTTTTCTGCGTTTTCAAAGTTCTAGCATTAACCATTGGAGGAATTTAAACTCACAGGCGTTTTCAGTGGAAATTCGCCTAATCAGGGTAAAACATCCTTAATAAAAAAAGCTGAAGTAGGCTCTAAACAAAAAACCCGTGATGGTGAGATGAACAAATTTGGGGAGCCTTGGAGGCACAAGAAGAGAATCATTTTGTCAGAGTTTCATTGAAATACACAAAGAAACCTAGTACCCAGAAGCTAAGAAACATTGGAATTATTTCCAGTTGGCTTAAAACGCTTTTCTGTGAGTTTGAAACTATTTTGCTACCTAGTGATTCAGCATTTTGAGATACTTGAACCAGGAGTAGAAAAATCTGATCAGTGTGCTCTTGTGATACTTAAGTGCCTTTTTCTGCATTTTTCAAAGTTCTAGCATTAACCATTGAGGAATTAAACTACAGGCGTTTTTCAGTGAAATTCCGCCCTAATCAGGGTAAACATCCAATAGGCTCTAACAAAAAACCTGTGATGGTGGAGTATGACCAAATTTGTGGGAGCCATGAGGGGCACAAGAGAGAAATCATTTTGTAAACAGAGTTTTTCATTGAAATACACAAAGAAATCTAGTACCCACAAGCTAAAAAACATGGAATTACTTTCAGTTGGCTAAAAACGCTTTTCTGTGATTTTGAACTCTTTTGCTACCTAGTGATTTCAGCTTTGAGATACTTGAAGGCCAGGAAAGAAGCACAGTGTGCTCTTGTGATCTGAAGTGCTTTTCTGCATTTTAAAGTTCTAGCATTTAACCTCATTGAGGAATTAACAATCACAGGCGGTTTTCAGTGCAAATTCTCCTCTATTAGAGGGTAAACATCCAATAGGCTCTAAACAAAAAACCCAGTGATGGTGGGTATGACCAAACTTGGGGAGGAGCCATGAGGGGCACAATGGAGAGAATCATTTTGTCAGGAGTTTCATTGATATACACAAAGAAACATAGTAACCCAGATGGCTAAGAAAAACATGGAATGATTTCCAAGTTGGCTTATAACGTCTTTTCTGTGAGTTTGATTGTAAACTCCTTTTGCTACCTAGAGATTCAGACTTGAGATACTTGAACCAGGACAGGAAGCCACAGAGTGCATCTGTGTGTACTATAAGAGTTGTTCTGCATTTTTAAAGTTCTAGCATTAATCATTTAAGAATTAAACTCACCAGGGGGCTGTTTTCAGGCATTTTCGCCTAATCAGGATGTGGTAAACATCCAATAGAACTGGTGAACAAAATACCCCTTGAAGGTGGGATGACAAAAACTATGGGGAGCCTTGAGGGGCACATGAGAGAATCATTTTTTCAGAGTTTCTTTTAAATACACAAAGAAAACCTAGTGCCCAGAAGCTAAGAAACATAGGATCATGATTTCCCAGTTGGCCTAAAACGCTTTTCCTGTGCTTTTGAAACTCTTTTGCTACCTAGTGATTCAACTTTGAGATACTTGAACCAGGACAGAAGCACAGTGTACTCTTGTGATATGAAGTGCTTTTTCTGCATTTTCCAAAGTTCTAGCATTAACCATTGAGGAATGTAAACTAACAGGCGTTTTCAGTGAAATTCGCCCTAATCAGGGTAAACATCCAATAGGCTCCTAATCAAAAAACCCGTGATGGTGGGATTGACCAAACTTGGGGAGCCCTGAGGGGCACAAGAGAGAATCATTTTGTCAGAGTTTCATTGAAATGCACAAAGAAACCTAAGGACCCACAAGCTAAGTAACATGGAATATTTCCAGTTGGCTAAAAAGCTTTTCTGTGAGATTTGAAACTCTTTTGCTACCAAGTGATTCAGATTTGAGATACTTGAACAGGACAGAAGCACATTGTGCTCTTTGTGAACTAAAGTGTAGTTTCTGCGTTTTTAAAGTTCTAGCAATTAACCATTTAAACATTAAACTCACAGGCGTTTTTTCAGTGCATTTTCGCCTAATCAGGGAAATATCCAATAGGACACTAAACAAAAAACCCCTGATGGTGATTCACTTGGACTGACCAAATTTGGGGATGTGGGGCCATGAGGGCCACAAGAGAGAAGCCCACAGTAAGTAACATTTTGTCAGAGATTCATACTAAATACATTCAGCTTTGAGATAAACCAGAAGCACCAGTACCCTGCGTTTTTTAAAGCTATTAGCATTAAACATAAAAATTAAACTCACAGCTGGTGTTCAGCGATTTCCATTTGGCTGCTAAACAAAAAACGCTTTTCTGTGAATTTGAAACACTTTTGCTACCAGGAGCCATGAAGAATCAGCAAGATTGAGATACACTTGAACCTGAGAGAAGCACAGTGTGCTAAGAAACATGGAAAAAATTTCACAGTTGGCTAAATCGCTTTTCTGTGTATTTGAAACTCTTTTGCTACCTAGTGATGTAGCTTGAGATAACTTGAACTGGAGAGAAGCCACAGTGTGCTGTGTGAAAGTTAATAGTTTGGTTCTGCGTTTTTAAAGTTCTAGCATTAACCATTAAGAATTAAACTACACATTGCGTTTTCAGGCATTTTCGCCTAATCAGGGTGAACATCCAATAGACTGTAAAAAAACACACCCTTGATGGGTGGGATGACCAAACTTGGGGAGCCTTGAGGGCACATGATAGAGAATCATTTCTTCAGAGTTTCATTGAAATACACAAAGAAACCTAGTGCCCAGAAGCTAAGAAACATGGAATTATATTCCAGTTTTCGCTAAACGCTTTCTGTGAGTTTTGAAACTCTTTTGATACCTACTGCTTCAGCTTTGAGATACTTGAACCAGGACAGGAACACAGTGTGCTCTTGTGATCTGAAGTGCTTTTCTGCATTTTCAAAGTTCGAGCATTAACCATTGAGGAATTAAACTAACAGGCGTTTTCAGTGAAATTCGCCTAAACAGGGTAAACATCCAATGGGCTCTAAACAAAAAACCTGTGATGGAGGGATGACCAAATTTGGGGAGCCATGAGGGCACAAGATAGAATCATTTTGTCAGAATTTCATTGAAATACACAAAGAAACGTAGTACCCACAAGCTAAGAAACATGGAAGTATTTCCAGTTGGCAAAAACGCTTTTCTGTGAGTTTGAAACTCTTTTGCTACCTAGTGATTCAGCTTTGATATACTTGAACCAGGAAAGAAGCACAGTGTGCTCTTGTGATCTGAAGTGCTTTTCTGCATTTTGAAAGTTCTAGCATTAACCTTTGAGGAATTAACTAAACAGGCGTTTTCAGTGAAATTTCGCCTAATCAGGGTAAACATCCAATATAGCTCTAAACAAAAAACCCCATGATGGTGGGATGACCCAAATTGGGGGAGAGATGAGGGCACAAGAGAGAATCATATTTGTCAGAGTTTCATTGATATACACAAAGAAATCTAGTACCCCAGAAGCTAAGAAACATGGAATTATTTCCAGTTGGCTAATAAAACGCTTTTCTGTGATTTTGAAACTCTTTTGCTACCTATTATTCAGCTTTGAGATACTTGAACCAGGACAGGAGCACAGTGTGCTTTTGTGTACTAAAGTGTTGTTCTGCATTTTTAAAGTTTCTAGCATTAACCATTTAAGAATTAAACTCACAGGCGTTTTCAGGCATTTTCGCCTAATCAGGGTAAACATCCAAGAGACTGTGAACAAAACACCCTTGATGGTGGGATGACAAAACTTGGGGAGCCATGAGGGGCACATGAGAGAATCATTTTTTCAGAGTTTCATTGAAATACACAAAGAAACCTAATACCCAGAATCTAAGAAACATGGAAATGATTTCCAGTTGGCTAAAAGTCTTTTCTGTGAGTTTGAAACTCTTTTCTCTACCTAGATATTCAGCTTTCAGATACTTGAACCAGGACATAAGCACAGTGTGCTCTTGGTGAACTAAAGTGTTGTTCTGCGTTTTTTAAAGTTCTAGCATTAACCATTTAAGAATTAATCTCACAGGCCTTTTCAGGCATTTTCGCCTAATCAGGGTAAACATCCAATAGGCTCTAAACAAAAAACACGTGATGGTGGGATGACCAAACTTGGGGGAGTCCTTGAGGGGCACATGAGAGAATCATTTTTTCAGAGTTCCATTGAAATACACAAAGAAACATAGTACCCACAAGCTAAGAAACATGGAATTATTTCCAGTTGGCTAAAACGCTTTTCTGTGAGTTTGAAACTCTTTTGTTACCTAGTGAATCAGATTTGAGATACTTGAACCAGGACAGGAGCATAGTGTGCTCTTTTGATCTGAAGTGGTTTTCTGCATTTTCAAAGTTCTAGCATGAACCATTGAGGAATTAAACTACAGGCGTTTTCAGTGAAATTCGCGCCCTATCAGGGTAAACATCCAATAGGCTCTAAACAAAAAATCCCGTGATGGTGGATTGACCAAATTTGGGGAGCCATGAGGGGTACAAGAGAGAATCATTTTTTCAGAGTTTCGTAGAAATACACAAAGAAACCTAGTACCCAAAAGCTAAGAAACATGGAATTATTTCCAGTTGGCCTAAATCGCTTTTCTGTGAGTTTGAAATTCTTTTGCTACCTAGAGTGATTCAGCTTTGAGATACTTGAACCAAGACAGATGCACACTGTACTTCTTGTGATATGAAGTGCTTTTCTGCATTTTTCAAAGTTCTAGCTTTAACCATTGAGGAATTAAACATAACAGGCATTTTCAGTGAAATTCGCCTAATCAGGGTAAACATCCAATAGGCTCTAAACAAAAAACCCGTGATGGAGGGATGACCAAAATTGGGGAGCCATGAGAGGCACAAGAGAGAATCATTTTGTCAGAGTTTTCATTGAAATACACAAAAGAAACCTAGTACCCCCACAAGCTAAGAAACATGGAAGTATTTCCAGTTGGCTAAAACGCTTTTCTGTGAGTTTGAAACTCTTTGCTACCTAAAGATTCAGCTTTGAGATACTTGAACCAGGACAGACGCACAGTGTGCTCTTGTGAACTAAAGTGTTGTTCTGCGTTTTTAAAGTTCTAGCATTAACCATTTAAGAATTAATCTCACAGGCGTTTTCAGGCATTATCGCCTAATCAGGGTAAAACATCCAATAGATTTGTAAACCAAACACCCATGATGGTGGGTATGGACCAAACTTCGGGAGCCTTGAGGGGCACATGAGAGAGATCATTTTTTTCAGAGTTTCATTGAAATACACAAAGAAACCTAGGTGCCCAGAAGCTAAGAAACATGGAATTATTTCCAGTTCTCTAAAACGCTTTTTCTGTGAGTATGAAACTCTTTTGCTACCTAGTGATTCAGCTTTGAGATACTTGAACCAGGACAGGAACACAGTGTGCTCTTGTGATCTGAAGTGCTTTTCTGCATTTTCAAAGTTCGAGCAATTAACCATTGAGGAATTAAACTAACAGGAGTTTTCAGTGAAATTCGCCTAATCAGGGTAAACATCTCCAATAGGCTCTAAAACAAAAAATCCGTGATGTTGAGATGACCAAATTTGGGAGCCATGCGGGACACAAGAGAGAGAATCATTTTGTCAGAGTTTCATTGAAATACACAAAGAAACCTAGTACCCACAAGCTAAGAAACTTGGAATTATTTCCAGTTGGCTAAATCGCTTTTCTGTGAGTTTAAAACTCTTTTGCTACCTAGTGATTCAGCTTTGAGATACTTGAAACCAGGAGAGAAGCACAGTGTGCTCTTGTGAACTAAAGTGTTGTTCAGCGTTTTTAAAGTTCTAGCATTAACCATTTAAGAATTAAACCCAGCCGGGCGCGGTGTGGCGCACGCCTGTAATCCAGCACTTTGGGAGGCTGAGGCAGGAGGAACGCGAGTTCAAAGCCAGCCTCAGCAATGGCAAGGCACTTAGCAACTCAGTGAGAACCCTGTCTCTAAATAAAATACACGAAAAAAAAAAAAAAAAAAAGGCTGGGGATGTGACCCAGTTGTCGAGTGCCCCCTGAGTTCGATCCCCGGTAACCACAAAAAAAGAATTAAACCCACAGAGGCGTTTTCAGGCATTTTTCGCCTAATCAGGGTAAAACATCCAATAGGCTCTAAACAAAAAACACGTGATGGTAGGGATGACCAAACTTGGGGAGCCTTGAGGGGCACATGAGAGAATCATTTTTATCAGAGATTCCATTGAAATACACAAAGAAAAATAGTACCCACAAGCTAAGAAACATGGAAATATTTCCAGTTGTGCTAAAACGCTTTTCTGTGAGTTTGAAACTCTTTTGCTACCTAGTGATTCAGCTTTGAGATACTTGAACCAGGACAGAAGCACAGTTGTACTTCTTGTGATATGAAGTGCTTTTCTGCATTTTCAAAGTTCTAGCTTTAACCATTGAGGAAGTAAACTAACAGGCGTTTTCAGTGAAATTCGCCTAATCAGGGTAAACATCCAATAGGCTCTAAGCAAAAAACCCGTGATGGTGGATTGACCAAATTTGGGGAGCCATGAGGGGCACAAGAGAGAATCACATTTTGTCAGAGTTTCATTGAAATGCACAAAGAAACCTAGGACCCACAAGCTAAGAAAACATTTAAGTATTTCCAGTTGGCTAAAACGCTTTTCTATGAGTTTGAAACTCTTTTGCTACCTAGTGATTCAGCTTTGAGATACTTGAACCAGGACAGAAACACATTGTGCTCTTGTGAACTAAAGTGTTGTTCTGTGCAGCGTTTTTAAAGTTCTAGCATTAACCATTTAAAAATAAACTCACAGGCGGTTTTCAGGCATTTTCGCCTATCAGTGGGAAATATCCAATAGGCTCTAAACAAAAAACCCCCTGATGTGGATTGACCAAATTTGGGGAGCCATGAGGGGCACAAGAGAGAATTCATTTTGTCAGAGATTCATAAAAATACACAAAGAAACCTAGTACCCAGAAGCTAAGAAACATGGAATTATTTCCAGTTGGCTAAAACGCTTTTCTGTGAATTTGAAACTCTTTTGCTACCTATAGTGATTCAGCTTTGAGATACTTGAACCTGGAGAGAAGCACAGTGTGCTGTTGTGAAATAAAGTGTTGTTCTGCGTTTTTAAAGTTCTAGCATTAACCATTTAAGAATTAAACTCACAAGGTCGTTTTTCAGGCATTTTTTCGCCTAATCAGGGGTGAACATCCAATAGACTGTAAACAAAACACCCTTGATGGTGGGATGACCAAACTTGGGGAGCCTTGAGGGGCACATGAGAGAATCATTTCTTCAGAGTTTCATTGAAATACACAAAGAAACCTAGTGCCCAGAAGCTAAGAAACATGGAATTATTTCCATTCGCTAAAACGCTTTTCTGTGAGTTGAACTCTTTTGATACCTACTGCTTCAGCTTTGAGATACTTGAAACCAGGACAGGAACACAGTGTGCTCTTGTGATCTGAAGTGCTTTTTCTGCATTTTCAAAGTTCGAGCATTAACCATTGAGGAATTAAACTAACAGGCGTTTTCAGTGAAATTCGCCTAATCAGGGGTAAACATCCAATGGGCTCTAAACAAAAAACCTGTGATGGAGGATGACCAAATTTGGGAGCCATGAAGGGGCACAAGAGAGAATCATTTTGTCAGAATATTTCATTGAAATACACAAAGAAACGTAAGTACCCACAAGCTAAGAAACATGGAAGTATTTCCAGTTGGCTAAAACGCTTTTCTGTGAGTTTGAAACTCTTTTGCTACCTAGTGATTCAGCTTTTGATATACTTGAACCAGGAAAGAAGCACAGTTGGTGCTCTGTGTGATCTGAAGTATTGATTTTCTGCATTTTGAAAGTTCTAGCATTAACCTTTGAGGAATTAACTAACAGGCTTTTTCAGTGAAATTCGCCTAATCAGGGTAAACATCCAATAGGCTCTAAACAAAAAACCCATGATGGTCGGGATGACCAAATTGGGGGAGAGATGAGGGGCACAAGAGAGAATCATTTTTAGTCAGAGTTTCATTGATATACACAAAGAAATCTTAGTACCCAGAAGCTAAGAAACATGGAATTATTTCCAGTGCCATTGGCTAAAACGCTTTTCTGTGATTTTGAAACTCTTTTGCTACCTATTATTCAGCTTTGAGATACATTGAACCAGGACAGGAGCACAGTGTTGCTTTAGTGTACTAAAGTGTTGTGTTGCATTTTTAAAGTTCTAGCATTAACCATTTAAGAATTAAACTCACAGGCGTTTTCAGGCATTTTCGCCTAATCAGGGTAAACATCCAAGAGACTGTGAACAAAAACACACCTTGATGGTGGGATGACAAAACTTGGGAGCCATGAGGGGCACATGAGAGAATCATTTTTTTCAAGAGTTTCATTGAAATACACAAAGAAACCTAATTCCCAGAAATCTAAGAAACATGGAATGATTTCCAGTTGGCTAAAGTCTTTTCTTTGAGTTTGAAAACTCTTTTCTACCTAGAGATTCAGCTTTCAGATACTTAACCAGGACATAAGCACAGTGTGCTCTTGTGAACTTAAAGTGTTGTTTTCTGCGTTTTTAAAGTTCTCAGCATTAACCATTTAAGAATTAGTCCTCACAGGCCTTTTCAGGGCATTTTTCGCCTAATCAGGGTTAAACATCCAATAGGCTACTAAACAAAAAACACGTGATGGTGGGATGACCAAAACTTGGGGAGCCCTTGAGGGCACATGAGAGAATCATTTTTTTCAGAGTTCCATTGAAATACACAAAGAAACATAGTACCCACAAGCTAAGAAACATGGAATTATTTCCAGTTTGGCTAAAACGCTTTTCTGTGAGTTTGAAACTCTTTTGTTACCTAGTGAATCAGATTTGAGATACTTTGAACCAGGACAGGAGCATAGTGTGCTCTTTTGATCTCTGAAGTGGTTTTCTGCATTTTCAAAGCTTTCTAGCATGAACCATAGAGGAATTAAACTACAGGCGTTTTCAGTGAAATTCGCCCTATCAGGGTAAACATCCAATAGGCTCTAAACAAAAAATCCCTTGATGGTGGATTGACCAAATTTGGGGAGCCATGAGGGGTACAAGAGAGAATCATTTTTTCAGAGTTTTCGTATAAATACACAAAGAAACCTAGTACCCAAAAGCTAAGAAACATGGAATTATTTCCAGTTGGCTAAATCGCTTTTCTGTGAAGTTTGAAATTCTTTTGCTACCTAGTGATTCAGCTTTGAGATACTTGAACCAAGACAGATGCACACTGTACTCTTGTGATAATGAAGTGCTTTTCTGCATTTTCAAAGTTCTAGCTTTAACCATTGAGGAATTAAACTAACAGGCATTTTCAGTGAAATTCGCCTAATCAGGTAAACATCCAATAGGCTCTAAACAAAAAAACCCGTGATGGAGGGATGACCAAAATTTGGGGGCCATGAGAGGCACAAGAGAGAATCATTTTGTCAGAGTTTCATTGAAATACACAAAGAAACCTAGTACCCACAAGTCTAAGAAACATGAAGTATTTCCAGTTGGCTAAAACTCTTTTCTGTGAGTTTGAGAAACTCTTTTGCTACCTAAAGATTCAGCTTTGAGATACTTGAACCAGGACAGAAGCACAGTGTGCTCTAGTGAACTAAAAGTGTTGTTCTGCGTTTTTTAAAGTTCTAGCATTAACCATTTAAGAATTAATCTCACAGGCGTTTTCAGGCATTATCGCCTAATCAGGGTAAACATCCAATAGACTGTAAACCAAACACCCTTGATGGTGGGATGACCAAACTTCGGGAGCCTTGAGGGGCACAATGAGAGAATCATTTTTCAGAGTTTTCATTGAAATACACAAAGAAACCTAGTGCCCAGAAGCTAAGAAACATGGAATTATTTCCATTTCTCTACAAAACGCTTTTCTGTGAGTATGAAACTCTTTTGCTACCTAGTGATTCAGCTTTGAGATAACTTGAACCAGGACAGGAACACCAGTGTGCTCTTGTGATCTGAAGTGCTTTTCTGCATTACATTCAAAGTTCGAGCATTAACCATTTGAGGAATTAAACTAACAGGAAGTTTATCAGTGAAATTCGCCTAATCAGGGTAAACATCCAATAGGCACTTAAACAAAAAATCCGTGATTGTTGAGTTGACCGAAATTTGGGGCGCCTATGCGGGGACACAAGAGGAGTATATCCATTTTGTCCAGAGTTTTCATTGAAATACACAAGAGAAACCTCGAACCTCACAAGCTAAGAAACCTATTTTTTTTGGAAATTATTTCCAGTTGGCTTAAATCGCTTTTTCCTGTGAGTTTAAAAACTCTTTTGCTACCTAGTGAGTCAGCCTTGATTGATTCTTGAACCAGGAGAGAAGCACAGTGTAGTCTTCTGTGTGTGAACAAAAGTAGTTATGATCAGCGTTTTTTAAATTTCTAGCCATTAACCATTTAAGAATTAAACTAACAGGCGTTTCAGTGAAATTCCGCCTAATCGGGTAACATCCAATAGGCTCTAAACAATAAACCCGATCTGTTGGGAGACCAAATTGGGTAGACCATGAGGAGAGCACAAGAGAGAATCATTTTTCATCGTTCATTGAAATACACAAAGAAACCTAGTACCCCTTAATGCTAAGAAACATGAATTGTTTCTATTTGGCTAATCGCTTTTCTGTGAAGATTGAAACTATTTCGCTACCTATGATTCAGCATTGAGAAACTTGACCAGGACAG
>JAKELJ010001063.1:0-12021 GCA_025594165.1 Tamias sibiricus
GCGAGTGGGTGCATGAAGTCCGCTCGCAAAGGGTGTGGGCAAGGAATAATATCATTGTTCTGAAACAGTATATTCTGAAGGGGAAAGGAATCTGAAAACAAGAAATGTGATCTGCTTTCCCCGGAACTTTCTAGTTTTTAGGACCAAGTTTTTCGGAGATCATGTCCCTATTGTTATGCGTGGACATGGAGACCTGATATCACAAAACTGATGAAAAACACAAGCAGTTTTTCAGGAGCTGACAGTTTATTTGCTTGCTTATGGCTTGAAATGCGTTTAAATGGACTATAACAGGCATGGAGTAAGAACAATGATGTAAGCACGGAAAGTGAAAAAAGAAGGAAAGCCATACTCTTTAGTTGACTTAGTGTATCTTTCTTTTATTTTTAATTTTTTTTTTTAGTTGTAGGTGGACACAATTATCTTATTTATGTGGTGCTGAGGATTGATCATAGGGCCTCACACATGCGAGAGGAGGGGTCTACAGCTGAGCCATACCCTCACTTATAGAGGTCTTCATCATGATGCTCTTCCTAGAAATAAAACATCAGAAAACACTATGTGTGTGTCATGAGGTCACTGATTAGGTGAACTGTACTCCATCCATTTCATTGTCTTCTGTGCACCTTTACATGAGAAACTGATTCCCGGAGAAGGATTTGTGGCAGGCCCATCCTCCTGGGCCTCTGATAGTGCCCAGGCAAGGGCAAACTAGCCCAGAACCATTGCCTGACCTCTGCCTTTAAACTGCTGGCACTGAAGTAGTCTGCACAGTGGTGCAGAAAAAAGAAAGAGAAAATAAGTTGTGAACATTAAAGGGTGATTTCCTGTGGGCTAATATTACAACACATCATATGTCATTTGCTGGTCTTTTGAACAGGATATAATATGTATTGTCATGTACAGACTTTGCACAGAAGGAGACACAGCTACTGGTTATTTCTAGTGAAGGTAACTCAGGACTAGGGTTCAGGGAAGGGAGGTGGTTCTAAAATTTAATTTACTATTATCATTGTCATCATCATTGTTGTGTGGTACTTTGGATGGAACCCAGGGCATTTTGCATGCTAGGCAAGTGTTCTACCACTGAGCTACACCTCAGCCCTAAAAATTTTTACCAACTTGACCTATTTGCAGTTTTTAACTGTTACTTGTATTACCTGCACTGAATCAGTGAGGTTTTTTTTTTTTCCTATAATTTTTTTTTTTTTTTTTTTTTTTTGGTACCAGGGATTGAACTCAGGGGCACTTGACCACTGGGCCACATCCCCAGCCCTTTTTTGTATTTTATTTAGAGACGGGGTCTCACTGAGTTGCTAAGTGCCTCGCCATTGCTGAGGCTGGCTTTGAACTCGCAATCCTCCTGCCTCAGCCTCCCAAAGTGCTGGGATTACAGGCGTGTGCCACCATGCCCGGCTTTTCCTATAAATTTTACTTTCAGTTCTGCTTTTTTAAAATAATTAACACATTGGTAATTCTTGGTATGTATGTAACTTCCATTGTGCCTTTGTTTTATTAGTAAAGTCTCAATAATTAATTCATCATTTGAGCATAAAGGCAGTGTATTTAGCTTTGGGCTGATATTTTTCTATAAAAGAAGTATCACAAGTTGTAGAGGGAGCATTTGGTACAGATATAATTCTGTCATCTGTGTTCAAAAGACTGATCCTCTTTTTTTTTTTGTTATAAACATATATGAGCAAGTGTTTGTTGGGAACACTTTTGATATTATCACTGTCATTTCTTTTTTATTATTTTGTGCACTTCCGTGTGTGCATGTGTGCGTGGCTCTCAGGATTGAAACCAGGGGTGCTCTACCACTGAGTCATACCCAAGCCTTGTTTTTTTTTTGGGGGGGGGTACTGGGGATTGAACTCAGGGGCCCTTGACCACTGGGTCACATCCCCAGCCCTTTTTTGTATTTTATTAGAGACAGGGTCTCACTGAGTTGCCAAGTGCCTCGCCAAGTGCTGGGATTTCAGGCATGCACCACCGTGCCCAGCTATCCCCAAGACTTTTTACTTTTTATTTTGAGATAGGGTCTCTCTAAAATGCTGAGGCTGGACTTGAGGCTCCTGCCTCAGCCTCTCAAGTCTCTGGGTTTATAGGCATGTGCCACTCTTCCTGGCTTTTTTTTTTTTTTTTTTTTTTTTTTTTTTTTTTGAGAACCTCCCAGATGGAGTGCTGTAATGGGCCCTGTGTGTGAGGTTTAACTAGAAACAGTCCACTCTCATCACTACCATGTGTTCACAGAGAACGCCCTTGAGAGATGAGGGCTGCTGTTCACCATGTTTGGCTTTAGTGAGGAGTTGTCTCCTTCTGCTCCTGTGCCTTTGAGCCTCAGGAGCTCCTGCTTATTTCTAGCCATAGAAAAAGGCTTCAGTAACCAGAGCATCCGTGATTCTGTGACTCGGGCCTCTTTGTTGCTCTGCCATCAGTGGCTGTGCCTGATGTAGGACCATAGGTCACTGGAGGAAGACAGGTGAGGACGTTGCACCACAGCTGTGCTCCTTGGTAGGGGGTCATCACATCAGGGCACCTACTACAGGGGCCAGGTCCACTCCTTCTTCTTTATCTCAAGTGGAAAGTGAATGTGCAAATGAAGTTAAGGCAGGCATAACTCTGGAATGGGACCTTCTTCAGTATCTCCTCTCTTTCCTGGAACCTTGATCTGAAGCACTCCACTTTTACTTTTTGTCTATGTATATATTGCATTAATGCAGCATCCGTAGGTGTTGTCACTGAGGGTGTTTCATGCCCAGGGACTTTGGATAGTGTTAGGATGGACAGTGTTAGGACATATTCTTGTTGAGGGTCTCAGGTCTCCAGGAGGCAAAGTGGGGGTACTGTTTCCTGTTTCTCTTGGAGGGCCAGCTATGTGGGACTGTTTTTTACAGATCTATACATTTTTTTTTCTGTCCCTCAGCAAAAGAGAACTATTACAATTAATTACTTTATAAAACCTGCCTTTGAGGCAAAAATGAGGACATAGATTGCCTAATATTTTAAAATGAGACTCTAGTTAACTAATTCTAACAGAGGATAATTCTTGGAATTTAAGGGCTATTTCTTTACCATGTCATTCTTTGGATCTTAGATAATTTTCTTTGCTTTTTTTAAAATTTTGTTTTAATTGTATGGCATTTTTATTTTACTTAAAATTGTAATTTAAAAAAGCTTTTCCAAAAGGAGAGAGTTGATACTGTCCATTATTTATCAGAATGGATAATGGACAGTCCTCTACTGTGTCACTGTGCTCTGGTAAGAACCTGGGAAGGTCAGGCTCCAGGTCTCGTGGGGTTACAGGTCAGTACGAGGCCCACACACACAGTGTGCCACCCAGCTTGTTCTTCAAGAAGGACAGGATGCCATCTGGGGAGATAGGGCTGCAGGTCAGGAGGTAGCTGGGACCCATCTCCAGCCCCAGCTCAGGGCAGGTAAACCCTGTCCTCTCCTGTCTGGGACCAGCCCTTCCCAAAGCCAGATGTGAACTAGCAACGTCTGCTGTGAGGATGAGAGCTCAAAGCAGCTATATGACATGGTCTGAGGGCTGTGGCTGAGCCTCTGAGTCAGGTAGTTTGCACCCCTGTGCCAGTAACTTCTCAGGTTGCTGTTTCTTCTAGGGTCATGGGAGCTGATCTGGTCAGCAGAAGTGAGACCTGTTGAAAGCCAAGCAGAGACCCTGAAAAGGCTGCTGGGCTAAAAAAAAAAAAAAAATGGGTGTCAGGGACATGCCACGATAGCCTCAGGAAGGGATAGGCAGCTGAAACAGCCCCCAAATATTCCAGGGGCCTGTGAACATGGCACCTCAGGTGGCAAAAGAATTCTGCATGTGCAATTGCAGATGTTGAGATGAGGAGATTATTCTGCATGATCCAGAGGTCAGAGTGAAAGACATGAGCTGATTGTTGTCTTGGAGGACAGAGAAGGAGTCCACAAGCCAGTGAATGCACAAGCCCAGAAGCTCTAGAAGGCAGGAGGGAAATTCCTCCTAGAACCTGTAGAAGGAACACAGCCTGCCCACACCTCGACCTCAGCCCAGGGAGACTACTGACCTACAGAACTGTAGGACCAGGTGTGTGGTCACCCATTACATACGATAAAGACTCATACTGCCCAAGAGTGTGGGCATGGACAGAGCTGAGGAAGCCGGGACACAGCCAATGCGGAGCCCAAGGGAGGGAGAAAGAGTGGCCAGGAAAGCCAGGAGGGGTCTCACTGTGACTGATGAATGGGATGGTGCACAGAGTGACCAAACAGGAAGGCTGGGGCGTGGAAGGAGTGTGCCGCCAGGGGATAGCACTCTACTCCCTGACCTAGGGAGTTAAGCCAGCCTTCCCCTCAGCAGATACAATGAGATCACAGTCACTACCCAACACCTCCCGAGGGGAAGCTGGCTGCTGGGACCTGAGGAAGCAGGGGCAGGGCTGCTCCTGTGACCAGGGATGGCTGTGCCAGACACACTCCCCCAGACTCAGACGATACACTAATGAGGAAGAACCTCTGGTCTGGACTATACCCCTAAACTTTAGATCCACCAGAGACCTGATGAGGAACCAGGCCTCAGGGAGGAGCTGAGCTCAATGCAACAGAGTTGGGCTGCTCCTGAGATGAGGAGCCTCTGTGATCTAGTGACCCTGGCTGCCACCCTGAAGTGCCATACTCTGGGAGGGATGAACACTGCACCCTGAGGGTCCTAGAGCTGCCCAGAGAAGTGTCACATCTTTGTCACAGTGGGGCCTGGCAGAGGGAAATGAAAATCCCCTCAAAAAAACTATCATCCAAGGGCATAGATACTTGTAAAGATTAATCTAATCTAATCTGGGTGTGTGGTGGCACACTCCTGTAATCCCACCTACTTAGAAAGCTGAGAAAGGAGGATCACGAATTTGAGCCCAACCTGGGCAACTTATCAGACCTTGTCTCAAAATTTAAAATAAAAAGGCTGAGTATGTAGCTCAGTGGAAGAGCATATCTGGGTTCAATCCCCAGTACAAAATGAAAAAGAAATAAACAAAAACAAAGGACTGGAACTGCTATCACATGTGAACTCAGGGAGGCAGGGACTTCTGCAGGGACACCAGAACTCTTAAGTTGACCAGGCGAGGCCCACTGGCATGGGTGGCAGGAGCAAGCATGCATCTCAGCTGCAAAAAGTCAAGCTAGCCGAATCAAAGGTATAGGCTCATGCTGTGGAGAAGGGCTTGGCAAGGTAGGAAGGGGCCATGGAGGGTGGGAGATAACCACATGGCATACTAGGAGGACAGATGGACACAGACCAATAGCCTCAGCCTTACCCTGGAGTTGTTAGAAATGCATGTCACAGGACCACCCCAGACATCCTGCCCATCTCGGCAAGATGCTGTGTGTCCACCTGTCAGGAAGGAGTACTCCTGAAGCTGTAAGCAGGACAAATGAAGAGAGGCTGACTCCACAGGATTAGGAGCAGCTCCTCAGGTGTGGGGTGATGGAGAGCATGACCCATGATGCCAGCAGTACTCTGGTCCTGAGCAGCTAGGAGGGAAGGGAGCTGTCATGGACCCTGGGGGTACCAACCAGCCTGCTTGGGGCAAGGCCAGTCAAAGCCCAAGCTTCCTCTAGTCACTGCCCAGATGCCAGCCTCAATGGAAGAGCATAGCACACTAGTGTCTCAGAAGCTTGGTATTCTCCAAAGCCCAGCACACTTATGCCAGGCTGGGGTCACCTGCCCTTGGAATGCTGGAAGCACACTGGCCAGCTTATCGCTTATCCTCCTCATTCCCTGGCTGGGTCATTCTGTGTCCCTCACATGCCCTGTTTCCCCCAATCTGTGACAAATGAAGAGCCCTAGAGGATAGCAGCCATCCTGGGGTTCCCCAAGTCCTGCTCCTCATGCCCAATCCAGTGTCTTTCAATACAGTATCAGCCCAGGTAACCCTGCATTCAATTTCTGTTTCCACCAGTACCCAGCTCTGACACACAGGCAGGTCAAGTGATTTCTCCCAGCCTCAGATTCCTCATCTGTGAAGTGGGCTGATCCTAAACTCAGCACCCCAACACAGGAAGTGATCTTTGTAAAGCTCATTGCCCAGGAGGGTTCCTCTTTAGTGTTCTTTCCTAGGATCAGTTCACACATGTCTTACCAGACAACAACTCCTCTAAAGAAGCCTGTGTGGCCATATTCTTCCTCCTGCATTAGTAGAGGGAAGTCTCTTACCCACTCTCAGCCTTCACCTAAATCCTTGTGCCCTGCCAGGTCATTTCTACACAAGACCCACTTCTTACATGGAGCCCAAACCTGAAGGTGAAGATGTGTCCCTAGCATCCAAGGGTTCCCTGAAGGAGGGACCTACCCAGGTGTTTCTGCCACTTGCAAACCCATCATCTTAACCATGGTGATGGCTTGGAAAGAAAAAACTTTAAAAGAAGATCCTAGCTGTGGTCTACATTCTCCCCTGTTAATTATCTTAACAACAGCTGCTGCTGTGTACCAAGGTCTACCACTACGTGCTGCTTTACCTCTGTCAGTCAGTCAAGCCTTATCATTACCTAGCAGAGCTGCAGGTGCCACTGAATCTATGCACTTGTCCCAGAATGGCAGAGCAGTGTTCCAGGGTGAGCTGGAGTACACCAGGGCCCAGCCACATTGCCAACCACCTACTGCTGCCCTAGCCAAGTGCAAGCAGATGTCCCAGGGACTGTGCATCCACGCAGACCACAGCTCTCAAGAGCCTGTATGTCAGCATGGGCTTGAGGCATAGTGAGGCAACCCCGAGGCAAGCCAGAGCATGCCAACCTGTCACCCCAGTGCAGCCTGACCATGGCCCAGTACAGGTACCCTCTCCACACAGTGCTATAGCTCTGAATACCTGGGCGGCTGGGATTGCAGGCCAGCAGTGAAAAAACAGAAGTAAGGCAGACCTGAATGGAAGTTCAGTCTAAAGGTTAACCAATAGCATTAGAATTTTTCCAAAACTGATCTGCATAAATATCATCTAGTGTGTTCACCCAAGTGCTATATAAACCCCTAGACTAGCACACTCAAGCAGCAACCCCTACTGGGTCTCCTCTTGCCCTGTGGGAGTTCTGGTTCTGTTCACACTTGAATATATTCTGCTCTTGTACTCACTTATCCTCCTCTGTGGTTTTTATTCTTCAAATTCATGACAAAAGAATCTAGAAACAAGAAATTTGCAGTGACCTGTGGGGTCTGCTGCAGTACTGGGGGACATAGTCCACCATTAACAGCTGCTACTCTTAATATCACTGTGGATGTTGAGAAGAAATAGGATTTTTTTGGCTTCAGAGGCCTGCAACTGACAGAGAACCCACCTGCTAGTAGAAGCAGAGAAACTAGCTTCATCACTATAATTAGGGCAGAGAAACTGCCCCGGTGGCAGGCCAGAGGGCCTGATTCAAACACCATACCCCATAATGGAACCCCAAATCCTAGCATATTTATGGAGTTCTAGACAGACATCCTCTAGTGGCAAGTAGAGCATGGGATGTGTCCCCTCTGTGTCCTTCTGCAAAGCAAAAGACTTTTCTGCCCTGCTGATACTGATGCTGACTGGGGAAGGGCATGTGCTTTTGTAAGCTTCTCCTCCCCAGGGAGGATCTGCCACTCTGAGCCAAGGCAGCCTAATCAGCCAGTTAACAAGGTCAGGTGGCTCAAACTGTGCATCCTTGGGCACTTGTTCTCCCACATCTGACTAGACAGACGCTCAGCGTTTAGGCAAGAAATCACAGTCAAATTCTTCTTGTTCTGGATGCACCTGGCAGAACACCCAGCAGCTGCATCGTGTTATTCATCAGCCAAAACTTTAAGGACACGTTGCGCAGCCCCACGCAGATTGAGATGAACAGGGCTGGGGCTTTGCACTGCTCTGGTTTCCACGTGTTGGGAGGGAAACCCAAGGCTTAGACCACAGGAGCAAAGGCCTCTGTGCAAACCCCCACTTCCTTTGACTCACCCCTCACCTGTGAGTCCCCAGTTCCACTCTGACAGTTTCCTTCTCCATCAGGGAAGAGTCCACATGGCTGGGCCTCAGATGCTGAATGTTGGTCAAGTTTGGCGTCTCTAGGCCACAACCCCACCCCAGTTTTCTCATTGAGAAGCTGCCCTCCGTTCCCTGAGGTGTAACATCTAATCACTTCTCCATCAGCCACCTGGCGTCTCTGAAGTCTCCTTTATGACACAGCCTGGTAGAGGATAAGGGGAACCCAATGCCAAACACAAAGAATCTCTGCTGGCCTCCAGGGACTACCTCACACCACCTGACTTGTCACTGCCAGGAAACACCTATCATGGTCCCCTGCCCTAGACTCTCCCACTGCCTGTGTGCTCTGGTTGGAGTCAATAGCACGCAGTCACCCCAGCCTAAGACACTGTGGTGGGGAGTGCTGCTGTGCCCCTTCCCTTGTGAAACTCACCTCTCTCTAGTTCTCTGCACTGTGACCTCTAGTTTCCATGTCTCCTTAGATATTCTGTCCTTTCTACTCAGGGACACTGCTGCCCCCATGTGTCCTCCTGCTCTGTGAATTGGACACTCACTGTCTAGCCAGGGAGCTGGGCTCTCTCTGGGCTGATCTCTCAGGAATCTAAATTTCTATTGATTGATTGATTGATTGGTACTGGGGATTGAACTCAGGGGCACTCAACCACTGGCACATCCCCAACCCTTTTTTGTATTTTATTTAGAGAAAGGGTCTCACTGAGTTGCTAAGTGCCTCGCAATTGCTGAGGCTGGCTTTGTACTTGCGATCCTCCTGCCTCAGCCTTCCAAATTGCTGGGATTACAGGCGTGCACCACCGTGCCTGGCTTAGTTTTTTTATTCTAATTTGTTATACATGTTTGCAGAGTACATTTCATTTCATATGACATATAAAGAGCACAATTTTTTCAGTTGCTGTTTTTATATATTTTTACAATTGTGTCTTCATACATGTATTTAAGGTAATCATGGATAACTCAGTCTGTTATTCCTAACCCCTTGCCCCCCTTCTCCCTCTTTGTTCTATTTAAAGTTCTTTCATTCCTCTCATTCCCTTTCTCTTGCCTTTATAAGTTAGTATCTTCATATCAAAGAGATCATTTGACCTTTGGTTTTTTGGGATTGGCTAACTTCACTTAGCATTATTTTCTCCAACTCCATCCATTTACCTGCAAATGCGATGATTTTATTATCTTTTAGTGCTGAGTAGTGTTCCATTGTGTATATATACCAAAGTTTCCCTATCCATTCATCTGCTGATGGGCATCGGGGTTGGTTGTACAATTTAGCTATTGTGAATTGTGCTGCTATAAACATTGATGTGGCTGTGTCCTTGTAGTAAGCTGTTTTTAAGTCCTTTGGGAATAGACCAAGGAGTGGGATATCTGGGTCAAATGGTGGTTCCATTCCAAGTTTTCCTAGGAATCTCCTTACTGCTTCCCAGATTGGCTTCACCAATTTGCAGCTCCACCAGCAATGTAAGAGTGTGCCTTTTCCCCCCACATCCTCGCCAGCATTTATTGTTGTTTGTTTTTTTGATAGCTGCCATTCTGACTGGAGTAAGATGAAATCTTAGAGTAGTTTTGATTTGCATTTCTCTAATTGCTAGAGATATTGAACATTTTTTCATATATTTGTTGATTGTTTGCATATCTTCTGAGAAGTGTCTGTTTAGTTCCTTGGCCCATTTATTGATTGGATTATTTGTTTTTTGAGGGGGTTAAGGCTTTTGAGAGCTTTATAAATCCTTGAAGTTAGTGGTCTATCTGATGTGCTTGTGGTAAAGATTTGCTCCCATTCTGTAGGTCCTCTATTCACCTCACTGATTGTTTCTTTTGCTGAGAAGAAGCTTTTTAGTTTGAATCCATCCCATTTATTGATCCTTGGTTTTAGTTCTTCCACTATAGGGGTCTTATTGGGGAAGTTGGGGCCTAAACCAACATGATGGAGATTTGGGCCTACTTTTTCTTCTATTAGGTGCAAGGTCTCCAGTTTAATTCTTAGGTCCTTGATCCACTTTGAGTTAAGTGTTGTGCATGGTAAGAGAAAGAGATTTAATTTCATTTTATTACATGAGGATTTCCAGTTTTCCCAACACCCTTTGTTGAAGAGGCTGTCTTTTCTCCAGTGAACATTTTTGGCACCTTTGTCTAATACAAGATAACTGTAGGTGTGTGGGTTTGTCTCTGTGTCTTCTATTCTGTACCATTGGTCAACTGCTTTATTTTGGTGCCAATACCATGCTGTTTTTGTTACTATTGCTTTGTAGTACAATTTAAGGTTTGGAATAGTAATGCCATCAACTTCATTATTCCTGCAGGAATCTAAATTTCTAATGACTGATATTCTATAAATTTTGTCCTCCTTTTAAATTTGTATCAGCTGGGACAGTAAACCGGATCCTTGAATCCATGTTGGGCAGAAGCAACCAAAATTCATTTTTTTTTTCAATGATTTTGCTGGATCTGTGGTCACAGAGGGGAAACAGTCTTTGAGGTCCAGAGACCTTGACTCACCAGAGAACAGAGGAAATTGAGGAGAGCAGATTCAGCAAGGTGTGGAGAACCTTCTAGGGAGTGGGGTTTGCTTAGAAGCATCCTATTCACATGGACCCCAAGGTTAGGACGCTAATTGGGACCAGCCCAAAACAGAGACTGTGGCATGAGGTCTGGGAGGGGCCCAGTGAAAGCATTTGTGTCCTCTGGGTGCATCATCTTCCCAGGACTTCGATGTGCTCAGTGCATCACCAACCAGGGAAGCTCACCTTGGTTTCAGTGTACTAATTTTTTACTGGAATTCATTAGGGAGGCATAATTGTTTCAATTGCCTTGCAGCGGAACCCAATCTCTAGCCTTCCTCTGCTTCCTGGGGCACTGGCTGATATGTAGCTCCAAGTTGCACACTCTTCCCCTCATCATGTGGTGACATTTCTAGTGTGGCTGGCTCTCCCCAATTGCCTGGTTATCATACATTCAGTGTTGGTCCCAGTGCCCCACTATAAATAATAGCCTCTCCTGTCACCCAGAAAATTTCAAATACTGGGTAATGCAGATAGCAAATCCATCAAAGACAAGGAGTCCCAGGGAGCAGAACAGTCAGAGGAAGACAGCTTACTGTGACTGAATATGTGCCTCCCAAGGGTTCGTGTGCCTAAAACTTGGTCCCAGTGTGGCAATGTCGAGGTTATAGAACCTTTAATATGTGGCACCAAATGCAATGTAATTAGATCATGGGGACACTCTCCTCAGAAGGTATTAATGCTGGTCTCACACACTGGGTTATGAGGACAGGTTGTTATTTAGGGAGTCTACCCCATGCATATGACCCCTTTGGCACTTGGCCTGCTCTCTTTCTACTTCTGTACCACGTGTGATGTATCCAGGGAGATGGAGGGATTGCTAGTCTTCCAGCACCATGCTCTTGCACTTACAGAACTATGAGCTCAATAATCTTCTTCATGGAGACTGGGGGTAGAGCTCAGTAGTACATGAATAGGCAGCATGCATGTAGCCCTGGATTCACTACCTGACAGTTCAAAAATAAGGAAATAAATGCCTATTCTAAATAAGATATCAAGCCTCATGCCCATTAAATAATGATAGAGATATTTCTGTGACTTTTTCCAAAAAGGACCAACCCAGCCCCTACCTCTAGGAATGCACCAATCTGCTATAGATTAGACCAGTCTTTCCCAAAGATTCATAAAATGAAGTTAAACAGTATACTCCAGGCTCTGGGATTTTCAGTCAAGATAAATGCTTGTTTGGAATTTTTTGCTTTTTTATTTCAAAATACTTACAGATTCAAGGAAACTTGTGAGGACAGAACACACAGGTTCAACGTACCATTCATGCAATATCCCCCAATACAGACCATGACAAGACTATAGGACAGTATTTACATTAGCAAATTGTCATCTATACAAGGAGTCTGTAGGACTTTTACCATTTTACCACATGTATAGATTTATGTAACCTACACTGAATCAAGACACAATCAGCAAAAACACCACACCACACCAAGGAAATGCATACTAGACGTTCCCTG
>JAKELJ010001064.1:0-12020 GCA_025594165.1 Tamias sibiricus
GAAGAATCATTTATTCAAGTTCATTTAAATACACAAAGTAACCTAGTGCCCAGCAAGCTAAGAAACATGAATCTATTTCCCAGTTCACTAAAACTGCATTTTCTGTGATTTGAAACATTTTTCTACCTAGTATTCAACTTTGAGATTACTTGAACCAGACAGAAGCACAAGTGGCTTTTGTGATCTGAAGTGCTTTTCCTGCATTTTCAATGTTCTAGCATTAATCATTGAGGAGTTAAACTACAGCCGTTTTCAGTGTAATTCGCCTAATCAGGGTAAACCACCAATAGGCTCATACCAAAACACGTGATGGTGGTTGACCCACATTGGGACCAGGGGGGGGGGGGGGGGGGGGGGGGGGGGGGGGGGGGGGACAGGGCACAAGAGAGAATCAATTTGTCAGAGTTTCATGAAATACACAAAGAAACCTAGTTCCCAGAAGCTATAGAAAACAATGGAAATTATTTCCTTTGGCTAAATCGCTTTTCTGTGAGTTGGAAACTCATTATGCTACCTAGTGATTCAGCTTTGAATACTTGAACCAGTAAAGAAGCACAGTGTGCTCTTGTGATCTGAAGTGCTTTTCTGGCAATTTCAAAGTTCTACTAGCATTAAGCATTGAGGAACTTAAACTAACAGGCATTTTCAGTGAAAATCGCCTAAGCAGGTAATCATCACAATAGCTTCTAAACCAACAAAAAACCCATGAGGTGGATTGACCATATTTGGGGACATGAGGGGCAACAAGGGAGAATCCATTTTGTGCAGAGTTCATTTGAAATACACAAAGAAACCTAGTAACCCAGAACTAATGAAAGAAAAAACATGGAATAATTTCCAGTTGGCTAAATCGCTTTTCGTGTGAGTTTGAAAACATCATTTCCTACCAATGATTCAGCTTTGAATACTTGAACCAGGAGAGAAGCACAGTTGGCTCTTGTGAACTAAAGTGTTGTTGTGGCGTTTTTAAAGTTCTAGCATTAACCATTTAAGAATTAAACTCACAGGAGGGCGTTTTCAGGCATTTTCGCCTAATCCAGTAACATCCCAATAGACTGTAAACAAAACACCCATGATGGTGGATGACCAAACTTAGCGAGCCTTGAGGGGCACATGAGAGAATCATTTTTTTTCAAAAGGTTTCATTGAAATACACACAAGAAACCTATGCCCCAGAAGCTAAGAAACTATGGAATTAATTCCATTCGCTAAACGCTTTTCTGTGAGATTTGAAACTCTTTTCTAATCTAGTGATTCAGCTTTGAGATACTTGAACCAGGTCAGAGCACAGTGTGCGTTTGTGATCTAAGTGCTTTTCTGCATTTTCAAAGTTCTAGCATTAAACATTGAGGAATTAAACTACAGGCGTTTTCATGAAATTCGCCTAATCAGGTAAACATCCATAGGCTCTAAACAATAAACACGTGATGGTGGATTGACCACATGTGGGAGCCATGAGGGCACAAGAGAGAATCATTTTGTCAGAATTTCATGAAATACACAAAGAAACGCATAAAGGTTACCCCCCCAAAGCTAAGAAACATGAATTATTTCCTGTTGGCTAAATCGCTTTTCTGTGAGTTTGAAACTCTTTTGCTACCTATGAAGTCACCTTTGGATACGTCAACCAGGACAAAAGCACAGTGCGCTCTTCTGATCTGAAATGCTTTCTGCATTTTCAGAAGTTCTTTAGCATTAACCATTGAAGAATTACACTACAGGCGTTTTCAGTGAAATTCGCCTGAAATCATGGTAAACATCCAATAGGCTCTAAATCAAAAAACCCGTGATGGTGAAATGACCGAAATTGGGGAGGCCATGAGGGGAACAAAGAGAATCATTTTTTCAGAGTTACATTAAAATACACAAAGAAACCTAGTACCTCAGAAGCTAAAAACATTGAATTTTTTCCATTTGGCTGAAATCGCTTTTCCTGTGAGTTGAAAACTCGTTTGCTACTAGTGTATTTCAGCTTTGAGTATACTTGAACCAGGGACAGAAGCATCGAGCGTGCTCTTGTGATCTTTAGTGCTTTTTCTGCTTTTCAAGTTTTCTAGCATCAACCATTGAGGAATTAAAACTACAAGGCCGTTTTCAGTAAATTCCCTAATCAGGTAAATATCCATAGGCTCTAAACAAAAAAACAGCGATGGTGGATTGACCCACATTTTGGGAGCCATGAAGGGGCACAATATAGAATCATTTTGTCATAAAAAAAAGTTTCATTGACTACAAAAAGAAACCTAGACCCACAAGCTAAGAAACATGGAATTATTTCCAGAATGCTAAAACGCTTTCTCTGTGAGTTTGAAACTCATTTTGCTACCTAGTGATTCAGTATTTGAGGATACTTGAACCAGACAGAAGCACAGTGTGCTCTCGTGAACTAAAGTGTTGTTTTGCGTTTTAAATCCAAGCATTAACCATTAAGTATTAAACTCAAAGGAGTTTTTTCAGGCATTTTCGCCAATCATGTAAAACATCAATATACTGTAAACAAAAACAGGACGTATGTGGACTTTGACCCACATTTCGGGAGCGATTGAGGGGCACAAGATAGAAAATCATTTTTGTCAGGAGTTTCATTGAAATACTAAAAAAGAAACCTAGTTATACCAACAAGTCTACGAAAACATGGTACCTTATTTCCAGTTGAGCTAAAACGCCTTCTCTGTGAGTTTGAAACTCTTTTGGCTAGACCTAGTCGATTCAGCTCTGAGATACAGGTTTGGCAACCAGGGACAGAAGCCACTAGGTGTGCTCTTGTGATAAACTAAAGTGTTGTTTTGCAGTTTTTTAAAGTTCTAGCCATTAACCAATTTAAGTATTAAACTCAAAGGTAGTTTTCAGGGCATTTTGCGCCTAATCATGGTTAAACATCCAAGTAGACTGTAAACCAAAAACACCCTTGGATGGTGGGTCATGACCAAAATTGGGGAGGCCTTGATGCGTCACATGAGAGAATTCATTTCTTCATCAGTTTCATTGAAATACACAAGAAAAAAAAAAAAGAAACCTAGTGCCCAGAGAGCACTAAGAAACATGGAATTATTTCCAGTTCTCTAAAAACGCTTTTCTATTGTGAAGAGTTTGAGTAACTTTCTTTCTACCTAGTGATTCAGCTTTGAATGATACTTGAACACAGGACAGAAAGCACAGTGTGCTTTTGTGGATCTGAAAGTGCTTTTCTGCATTTCGAAATGTTCTAGCATTAAATCATTGAGGGAGTTAAACTACAGGTCAGTTTTTCAGTGTAATTCGGACCTAATCAGGGTAAACATCCAATAGGCTCTAAACAAAAATACACTGTGACTGGTGGCAATTTGAAACCACATTTGGGAGCAAGAAGCCATGTGGGGGCCAAAACGACGAGGATATCATTTTGTCAAGAGTTTTCATTTGAAAATACACAACAGAAAACCTCAGTACCCAAGAAGCTAAGTAAACCTGGAATTATTTCCAGTTGGGCTCTTAAATCGCTTTTCTGTGAGTTTGAAACTCTTATGCTACATATAGGATGGCCAGTGATTCAAGCTTTGAGTATACTTGATACCAGGCACAGAAGCACACGTGTGCTCTCTTGTTGATCTGAATATGTGCTTTTCTTGCTTTTTCAAAGTGCACTCGTTAGCATTAGACATTCATTGATGGAATTAAACTAACAGGCGTTTTCAAGTGATAATTTCCGACACCTAATCAGGGTAAACAATCCAATTAGGCTCTAAACGAAAAAATCCGTTGCTTGTGTGGATTTGACCACATTTGGAGGAGCCATGAGGGGCAATAATAAAAGGATGAGAAGTCGATTTTGTCAGAGTTTCATTGACAATACACAAAAGAAACCTAGTACCCAGAAGCTAAGAAAAACCTGGGAATTATTCCCTGTCCGGCATGGCTAAAAATAAAAAAATCGGCTTTTCTGTGAGTTTGAAACTCTTTTGACTACCTCAAGAGCTTTCAAGCTTTGAGATACTTTTGAACCAGGAAGGGAGAAGAAACAGTGTGCTCTTTGTTGAACTAATCATGTTTGTTTGTTGTGCGTCGTTTTAAAGGTAAAGTTCTAGCTATTAACCATTTAAGAATGTTAACTCTCACAGGCGTTTTCAGGCATATTTTACGCCATAATCAGGGTAAATCATCCAGATTAGACTGTAAAACAAAACACTCCAACTGATAGTGGGATGAATGACCAAAACTTGGGGAGAGCCTTGAGGGGCACCCCATGAGAGAATCATTTTTTCAATGGTTTCATTTGAATATACACAAAGAAACACCTAGTGCCCAGAAGCTAAGATACTTGGTAATTATTTCAAGTTCGCTAAAAAATAACGCTTTTCTTCCGTGAGTTCGTTGAAGAGCTCTTTTTCTATCCATTAGTGATTCAGCTTTGAGATACTTGAACCAGGACAGAAGGCAACAGTGTGCTTTTTGTGATCTGGAAGTGCTTTTCTGCATTTTCAAAGTTCTTCTTATGCATTAAAACATTGAGGAATGTTAAAATACAGGCGTTTTTCATGTTGAAATTCGCGCTAATCAGGCGTAAACAGTGCGCAATAGTGCTCTAAACACAAAAAATACACTGTTGATGGTGGATTGGACCACATTTGGGGAAGGGTTAGCCATGTCGGGGCCACTAGAGAGAATCATAGTTGTGCAGAATTTCATTGAATAATACACAAGAAGAAAACACTAGTTCCCAGAAGCTAAGTAACATGGAGGAAATTATTTCCTGTCTGCTAAAATCGCTTTTCTGTGAGTTTGAAACTCTTTTGCTACATAGTGGCTAGTGATTCAGCTTTTGAGGCGATTACTTTGAACCAGGACAGAAGCACAGTGTGCTCTTGTGATCTGAAGTGCTTTTCTGCATTTTTCAAAGTTTCTAGCATTAACCTTGAAGAACTAAACTAACAGCATTTTCATTGAAATTCGCCTAGATCAGGGTAAATATCCAATATGCACTAAACAAAAAACTACCGTGATGGTGGGATTGACCAAATTTGGGGAGCCTATGAGGGGCAAAAGAGAGAATCATTTTGTCAGAGTTTCATTGAAATACACAAAGAAACTCTAGTACCCAGAAGCTACGAAATCCTGGAATTATTTCCAGTTTGGCTCCCTAAATCGCATTTTTCTTGTGAGTTTGAAACTCTTATGCTACCATAGTGATTCAGCGTTGAGATATTTGAACCAGGACAGAAGCACAGTGTGCCTCTTGTGATCTGAAGTGCTTTTCTATGCATTTTCAAAGTCGTAGCATTAACCATTGAGGAATTAAACTAACAGAGGGCCGTTTCAGTGAAATTCTGCCTAATCAGGGTAATACATCCAATAGACTGCAACAAAAACAAACCATGACTGATGGTGGGATGACCAAACTTGGCTGCCTTGAGGGCACATAGAGAGCTGAATCAATTTTGTCAGAGTTTCATTGAAGTACACAAAGATAACCTAGTGCCCAGATGCTAAGAAACATGGAATTATTTCCAGGTTCTCTAAAAACGCTTTTCTGTGAGTTTGAAACTTTTTTTCTACCTAGTGATTCAGCTTTGAGATACTTGAACCAGGACAGAAGCACAGTGTGCTTTTGTGATCTGAAGTGCTTTTCTGCATTTTCAAAGTTCTAGCATTAAACATTGAGGAGTTAAACTCCAGGCGTTTGTTTCAGTGTTTTAAGTTCGCCTAATTAGGGTAAATAACCCAATTAGGCTCTAAAAAAAAACACGTGATGGTGGATTGACCACATTTGGGGAGCCATGTGAGGGGCACAAGAGAGAATCATTTTGTCAGAGTTTCATTGAAATACACAAAGAAACCTAGTTCCCAGAAGCTAAGAAACATGGATTATTTTCAGGTTTGGCTAAATCGCTTTTCTGTGAGGGGAGTTTGAAACTCTTTTGCTACCTAGTGATTCAGCTTTGAGATACTTGAACCAGGAAAGAAGCACAGTGTGCTCTTGTGATCTGAAGTGCTTTTGTGCATTTTTCAAAGTTCTAGCATTAACCATTGAGGAATTAAACTAACAGGCGTTTTCAGTGAAAATTCCGCCTAATCTGGGGTAAACATCCAATAGGCTCTAAACAAAAAAACCAGTGATGGTGGATTGACCAAATTTGGGGAGCCATGAGGGGCACAAGAGAGAATCATTTTGTCAGAGTTTCATTGAAATACACAAAGAAACCTAGTACCCAGAAGCTAAGAAACATGGAATTATTTCCATTTTGGCTAAATCGCTTTTCTGTGAGTTTGAAACACTTTTGCTTCCTAGTGATTCAACTTTGAGATACTTCAACCAGGACAAAAGCACAGTGCGCTCTTCTGATCTGAAATGGTTTTCTGCATTTTCAAAGTTCTAGCATTAACCATTGAAGAAATTAAACTACAGGCGTTTTTTCAGTGAAATTCGCCTAATCAATGGTAATCATCCAATACGCTCTAAACAAAAAAAACCGTGATGGTGAAATGACCAAATTTGGGGAGCCATTAGGGGCACAAGAGAGAATCAATTTGTCAGAGTTTCATTGAAATACACAAAGAAAAACGATAGATAGTAGCCCAGAAGCTAAGAAACATGGAATTATTTCCATTTTTGGCTAAATCGCTTTTCTGTGAGTTTGAAACTCTTTTGCTACCTAGTGATTCAACTTTGAGATACTTCAACCAGGACAAAAGCACAGTGCGCTCTTCTGATCTGAAATGCTTTTCTGCATTTTCAAAATTCTATCTAGCATTAACCATTGAGGAATTAAAACTACAGGCGTTTTCAGTGAAATTCGCCTAATCAGGGGTTAAACATCCAATAGGCTCTAAACAAAAAAACTCGTGATGGGTCGATTGACCAAATTTGGGGAGCCATGAGGGGCACAAGAGAGAATCATTTTTTCAGAGTTTCATGGAAATACAAAAAAGAAACCTAGTACCACAAGCTAAGGAAACCTGGAATTATTTCCAGTTTGCTAATTATTTCCATGGAATTATTTCCTGTGAGTTTGAAACTCTTTTGCGGGGAGGTTACCTAGTGATTCAACTTTGAGATACTTGAACCAGGAGAGAAGCACAGTGTGCTTCTTGTGAACTTAATGTGTTTTTATGCGTTTTTAAAGTTCTAGCATTAACCATTTAAGAATTAAACTCACAGGCGTTTTTAGGCATTTTCGCCTAATCAGGGTAAACATCCATATAGACTGTAAACAAAAACACCCTTGATGGTGGGATGACCAAAACTTGGGGAGCCTGGAGGGGCACATGAGAGAATCAATTCTTCATAGTTTTCATTGAAATACACAAAGAAAAAACTTCTTTGCCTCAGAAGCTAAGAAACATGGAATTATTTTTCCAGTTCGCTAAAAACGCTTTTCTGTGAGTTTGAAACTCTTTTCGTTAGCTAGTGATTCAGCTTTGAGATATTTGAACCAGGAAAGAAGCACAGTGTGCTCTTGTGATCTGAAGTGCTTTTCTGCATTTTCAAAGTTCTAGCAATTAACCATTGTTTAATTAAACTAACAGGCGTTTTCAGTGAAATACGCCTTATCAGGGTAAACATCCAATAGGCACTAAACAAAAAACCCTTGATGGTGAGATGACCTAATTTGGGGAGCCATGAGGGGTCACAAGAGAGAATCAATTTTGTCAGAGATTCATTGAAATACACAAAGAAACCTAGTACCCAGAAGCTAAGAAACTTGGAATTATTTCCAGATTTGGCTAAATCGCTTTCCCTGTGAGTTTGAAACTCCTTTGGCTACCGAGAGTGCTTCAGCTTTGAGATACTTGAAAACCAGGAGAGAGAAGCACAGTGTGCTCTCTTGTGAACCTAAAGTGTTGTTTTGCGTTTTTAAAGTTCTAGCATTAACCATTTTTAAGAATTAAAACTCACAGGCGTTTTCAGGCATTTTTTTTCGCCTAATCAGTGTAAACATCCAATAGACTGCAACAAAACACCCCATGATGGTGCGATGACCAAACTTGGCGAGCCTTGAGGGGCACATGAGAGAATCAATTTTTTTTTTCAGAGTTTCATTGAAATACACAAAGAAAACTATTGCCCAGAAGCTAAGAAACATGGAATTATTTCCAGTTCTCTAAACGCTTTTCTGGTGAGTTTTGAAACTTTTTTCTACCTAGTGATTCAGCTTTGAGATACTTGAACCAGGACAGAAGCACAGTGTGCTTTATGATCTGAAGTGCTTTTCTGCATTTTCAAAGTTCTAGCATTAAACCATTGAGGAATTAAACTACAGGCGTTTTCAGTGAAATTCGCCTAAATCAGGGTAAATATCCAATAGGCTCTAAACAAAAAACACGTGATGGTGGATTGACCACATTTGGGGAGCCATGAGGGGCACAAGAGAGAATGATTCTGTCAGAGTTTCATTGAAATACACAAAGAAACCTAGTTCCCCAGAAGCTAAGAAACATGGAATTATTTCCTGTTGGCTAAATCGCTTTTCTGATGTGAGTTTGAAACTCTTTTGTTACCTAGTGATTCAGCTTTGAGATACTTTGAACCAGGAAAGAAGCACAGTGTGCTCTTGTGATCTGAAGTGCTTTTCTGCATTTTCAAAGTTTCTAGCCTTAACCATTGAGGAACTAAACAACACAGGCGTTTTCATTGAAATTCACCTAAGCAGGGTTAACATCCAATAGGCTCTAAACAAAAAAACCCGTGATGGTGGATTGACCAAATTTGGGGAGCCATGATGGGGGCACAAGAGAGAATCATTTTGTCAGGAGTTTCATTGAAATACACAAAGAAACCTAGTACCCAGAAGCTAAGAAACTTGGAATTATTTCCATTTGGCTAAATCGCTTTTTCTGTGAGTTTGAAACTCCTTTGCTACCGAGATGCTTCAGCTTTGAGATACTTGAACCAGAGAGAGAAGCACAGTGTGCTCTTGTGAACTAAAGTGTTTTTTTTGCGTTTTTTATATTTTTTTTTAAAGTTCTAGCATTAACCATTTAAGAAATTAAACTCACAGGCGTTTTCAGGCATTTTCGCCTAATCAGTGTAAACATCCAATAGACTGCAAACAAAAAACACCCATGATGGTGCGATGACCAAACTTGGCGAGCCTTGAGGGGCACATGAGAGAGAATCATTTTTTCAGAGTTTCATTGAAATACACAAAGAAACCTAGTGCCCAGAAGCTAAGAAACATGGAATTATTTCTAGTTCTCTAAAACGCTTTTTTTGTGAGTTTGAAACTTTTTTTCTACCTAGTGATTCAGCTTTGAGATACTTGAACCAGGACAGAAGCACAGTGTGCTTTTGTGATCTGAAGTGCTTTTCTGCATTTTCAAAGTTCTAGCATTAAACATTGAGGAATTAAAACTACAGCGTTTTCAGTGAAATTTCGCCTAATCAGGGTAAATATCCAATAGGCTCTAAACAAAAAACACACGTGATGGTGGATTGACCAACATTTGGGGAGCCATGAGGGGCACAAGAGAGAATCATTTTGTCAGAGTTTCATTGAAATACACAAGAAACCTAGTTCCCAGAAGCTAAGAAACATGGAATTATTTCCTGTTGGCTAAAATCGCTTTTCTGTGAGTTTGAAACTCTTTTGTTACCTAGTGATTCAGCTTTGAGATACTTGAACCAGGAAAGAAGCACAGTGTGCTCTTGTGATCTGAAGTGCTTTTCTGCATTTTCAAAGTTCTAGCCTTAAACCATTGAGGAACTAAACATAACAGGCGTTTTCAGTGAAATTTGCCTAAGCAGGGTTAAACATCCAATAGGCTCTAAACAAAAAACCCGTGATGGTGGATGACCAAATTTGGGGAGCCATGAGGGGCACAAGAGAGAATCATTTTGTCAGAGTTTCATTGAAATACACAAAGAAAACCTAGTACCCAGAAGCTATGAAAAACATGGAATTATTTCCAGTTGGCTAAATCGCTTTTCTGTGAGTTTGAAACTCTTTTCCTACCTAGTGATTCAGCTTTGAGATACTTGAAAACCAGGACAGAAGCACAATGTGCTTTTGTGATAAGAAGTGCTTTTCTGCATTTTCAAAGTTCAAGCATTTAACCATTGAGGAATTAAACTACAGGCGCTTTCAGTGAAATTCGTCTAATCAGAGGTAAACATCGAATAGGCTCCTAAACAAAAAAACCCGTGATGGTGGGATGACCAAATTTGGGGAGCCATGAGGGGCACAAGAGAGAATCATTTTTTCAGAGTTTCATGGAAATACACAAAGAAGTACCTAGTACCCCAGAAGCTAAGAAACATGGAGTTATTTTCCAGTTGGCTAAATCGCTTTTCTGTTAGTTTGAAACTCTTTCCTACCTAGTGATGCAGCTTTGAGATTCGTTGAACCAGGACCGAAGCACAGTGTGCTCTTGTGAACTAAAGTGTTTTTTTCTGCGTTTTTAAAGTTCTAGCATTAACCATTTAAGAATTAAACTCACAAGGCGTTTTCAGGCATTTTCGCCTAATCAGGGTAAACATCCATTAGACTGTAAACAAAACACCCTTGATGCTGGGATGACCTAACTTGGGGAGCCTGATAGGGGGCACATGAGATAATCATTTCTTCAGAGTTTCATTGAAATACACAAAGAAACCTTCTTGCCCAGAAGCTAAGAAACATGGAATTATTTCCAGTTCGCTATAAACGCTTTTCTGTGAGTTTGAAACTCTTTCGTTACCTAGTGATTCAGCTTTGAGATATTTGAACCAGGAAAGAAGCACAGTGTGCTCTTGTGATCTGAAGTGCTTTTCTGGATTTTCAAAGTTCTATTATTAACCATTGTGGAATTAAACTAACAGGCGTTTTCAGTGAAATTACCGCCTAATCAGGGTAAAACATCAAATAGGCTCTAAACAAAAATCCGTGATGGTGTGATGACCAAATTTGGGAGCCATTTGAGGGGCACAAGAGAGAATCATTTTGTCAGAGTTTCATGGAAATACACAAAGAAACCTTAGTACCACAGAAGCTAAGAAACATGGAATTATTTCCAGTTGGCTATATCGCTTTTCTGTGAGTTTGAAACTCTTTTTGCTACCTAGTGATTTCAACTTTGAGATACTTCAAACCAGGACAGAAGCACAGTGTTCTCGTTGCTATTTGAAAATGCTTTTCTGCATTTTTAAAGTTCTACCATTAACCATTGAGGAATTAAACTACAGGCGTTTTTCAGTGAAATTCGCCTAATCAGGGTAAAATATCCAATAGGCACTAAAACAAAAAACCCGTGATGGTGGATTGACCAAATTTGGGGAGCCATGATGGGCACAAGAGAGAATCATTTTGTCAGAGTTTCATTGAAATACACAAAGAAACCTAATACCCACAAGCTAAGAAACATGGAATTATTTCCAGTTGGCTTAAAACGCTTTTCTGTGAGTTTGAAACTCTTTTGCTACCTAGTGATTCAGCTTTGAGATACTTGAACCAGGAGAGAAGCACAGTGTGCTCTTGTGAACTAAAGTTTTGTTCTGCATTTTTAAAGTTCTAGCATTAACCATTTAAGAATTAAACTCACAGGCGTTTTCAGGCATTTTCGCCTAATCAGGGTAAAACATCCAATAGACTGTAAACAAAACACCCTTGATGGTGGGGATGACCAAACTTGGGGAGCCTTGAGGGGCACATGAGAGAATCATTTTTTTCAGAGTTTCATTGAAATAAACAAAGAAACTTAGAACTGCGGAAAAGGGAGCAGTCCAATTAAAGAAATACTGAACCACTGTGAAAGGACAGGATATGTGGGATAATAAGAATAGTTTCAATTTGATTGTTGCCTAATATATTTAAAGACAGCAGAGAAAAAAATAGCTGAATTGGTTAGCAGACTAAAATTACTAGAAAGTTTCCCGAATTGAAGAAGGAATACTTACCAGAGGGTAGGAAATTACAAGGTTTTTGCAGCTGCCTTGAAATACTATAGGGAAGGCAACACAAACTTGACTTTCATAAAATGTCAAAAAACCCTATACTGGGGAATTCTGAGGGACTAGTAGGAAAGTATTATTTAGTGAAGGAATTTGTTTGAAAGAAGAAAGTGATAAG
>JAKELJ010001065.1:0-12001 GCA_025594165.1 Tamias sibiricus
AACACTAGAAATAGCCTGTTAGCAGGAGAAGAAAACAGAGAAATGAGAAATGAGAAATAAACAAATGAAACAAAAATATGTTGTAAGCTGCCTGTTGTGGCCAGCCACGGTGCCGCGGGAAAATTCTCGGAGGCAGAGTTAAGCTTTTACTACTTTTACTTCTACTTTCTTAGAGCTTAGAGGGGGAAAGAAAGATTTTTAGAGAGAAAGATTAAAGCGAGCTTTTCTTCTTGTCTTCTTAGCTTAGAGTAAAGATAGAGCTTAGAGTAAAGATAGAGCTTAGAGTAGAGCTTAGCTTAGAGTAAGATTAGAGCTTCTTTCTTCTCTCTTCTTTCTTCCTTCTTCTGTCTTAGAGAGGGAAAGAAAGATTTTTCTTCTTAGCTTAGAAAGAAAGAAAGATAGCTTAGAGTCTTAGAAAGAAAGATAAAGAAAGATAGAGCTTAGCTTAGAGAAAGATTAGAGCTTCTTTCTTCTCTCTTCTTTCTTCCTTCTTCTTTCTTCTGTCTTCTGTCTTCCTCAGGAGCCTCGGCCTAACTCTGACCAGTCATTACTTCTTCTATCTGGTTTCTCTTCTGTAACCGCTCTGCCTACGTTCTGGCCGCTCTGATTCTTCTGACCGACCGAGTAACTGCCCGACTGTCTGAATTCTCTGTTCTCCTAACTCGGACCGCTTTCACCCGGTTATATACCTTTGTGGGTGCCTACAGGTGCGTCACATACATATCAGGTGGAACTTATGGCTTCCAGCTAGCTACAACAGCCCTTCCTAATTAGGGCTCCTTCAATATGTAAACCAAAAAAACCTTCCCCCTCAAAAGACAAGGCAAGGAAAAATAACTGCATTAGAAAATGCTAAAACTGAGAAAGTTTATAAGTATATGTATATGCATATATGTCCCTGAACCAACCCACACAGCAAGAATTCACACACACACACACACACACACACACACACACACACACACACAGATTCTTAATGAAAAATGAAGGAAACTTCTCCACTGAGATAGTCAAAATAGTTGATCAGATTGGATGGTCACTCTCTATGTCCAGCTGCTTTCTTTCCATTTCTTCTTGAGTTATGTACTAATAGAACAAGGGTTGGGGTTAATAACTCTTTCTTGTTTTTGCATTGCTTAGTTGGCGTGGCCTAAGATGGAAGATGTTTGATATAAGACTCAGCCTTCTTTTCTCACCAGTGTATGAGATGGGATGGATTAGGAGGTACTCTCAACTGGAGTTTCATCCATTCAGACCAAAACCATGTACTGTCAGGGTAAAGCTTATGCAGAGTTCTGGAAGGGGAATTCCAGTAAATGTATTAGGTTTCATCAAGCCTCAAGGGCTTTGTTGGGTGGTGTCTGCTTTGGAGAGATTAAAACAACCTGCCCCAAGGTCTTGGCAGTGGCCCATCTCCGAGGAGAGTCTGTATCTCAGAAGCCTCCTAAGAATTTCAATTGTGGAACAGAGGATCCAATCCTTTACACATTCTGCTGCCCATGAGCACAGTCCTCCTGAACTTGGACCCCAGATGAATTCACTCCTGCCTGATCAGACTCCTAGCCTGCTTCAGCTAGTCATGTGAGCAGCCAGACACAAAGGAGAAGTGTAGTAGGCTCCCCTTTGCCCTTCTGACTGTTTCACTCTCATTCCACCAAGGCTTACTGTGGGTCACATGGTAGGTGCCTGCTGGGATATTCTGCAGTGTTTGCTCTGATTGCCCATCTTCTGGAGCCAGAATTGCAGCATGATCTTCCGAAAATGGCTCCTGCTTCAGCTTTCCATGGCCACTTGAGAAACAGTGTGCCGTTCAAGCACCAGAGTGCAAAATGCAGCCCCTAGATCAGCCCAGTTGAGGCAGCTTTTCTGAACTCAGGTTTTTCCATACCAGTGTGTGTTTCTCTTTGTTCTCCTTCCCTCTGTAGCGAATCAGTGCTACTATTGCCACCACTTTTGTTTCTGGTGTAGCAGACAGGTCAGCTCCAATGTATTCTTTCTTCTTCATTTATTATACCCAAATTTCTGAGTCCCTACACCATTTTGAATGTTAAGTATTGAATTTTAGTGAAATCCCTCTTTTATCCACCTCACTGAGAAGCTGTGTTCCCGTTGCTTGGAACTCAAGCCATGGAGCCACTTGGAATGCAGCTTTCATCTTCTCTGCCATCTCTGGTCACCAAGGTTTGAGTTTTTCTGAGAACATTTGGAATCACTGTCTTCTGTGGCCTGCAGATTCTCCTGACATTGAACTCACAGATGACATGGTATTTATTGCACCACTACTGGCAATTCTGCAGCCTTGAAATTCCTCAGTGGCTTTCTACCACTTTTTTTATTACATGTATTTTTCTTGTGTTTCACTTTATTTCATTTGGTCTGACAGTGACATTATTCAATTCTTTAAATATTTATTTTCTCTCTCTTGGGCAAGGCAAGGCAAGGCAAGGCAAGGAGATAAAATCATACGGGCATGGCTTCTGCCCATCAGAAGATCACAATTTATAAGCAAAAAAAGAATGATCTAAAGACATTCATTTTCACACAAACATAGTAAATGCAATGATATATGCACTTATATGATAAACTTGAAATTAAGATAGGATAACTGAAGGTCTGGGGGTGTAGCTCAGTGGTAGAGTGCTGCTTGCCAAGCATGTGTAAGGCAATGGGTTCAATTCTCAGCAACACATGTAAATAAATAAAATAAAGGTTCATCAACAACTAAAAAAATATTTTTAAAAAAGGGTAACTGAAGTGGCTTCAATGGATCAGAAAAGCTTTGGAAAAGGTAAACTGAGATTAGCCTGATAGACAACAACTAATTGTCAAGATTAACTACATTTAAGTATGTTTGAGGAGTTGAAGTGTGTGTGGAAATGGAAAATTGGATAAACAAAATTAGAGGCCATAGTATAACCATTAGATAACAAAGAAAATATAGATACATATTCATTGAAGAAAATTTTATGAAGCATCTACTAAATTTCAGGTATCATACAAGCACTAGAAGAAATAAAATATGTTTTAATAATAATTTTAATGTAATCCCTGCCTTTGAGCAACTCAGTCTCTGGGAAGAAGGAGAAATATACTTACTGTAATAGACTATAAATTTGAGGCAAAGCAGACAGCAAAATAAGTGAGAGACTTTTTTTCTAAGATTCATCCATCTGTAGCCACCATTTTGAAGAGTTGATGAACATCTTGGATAATAACTTTGAATTTTAACCATATTTAATGCTATGGCTTAGACATTTCCATGTTGCTAAAGGGCAAAGGAGAGGCAGGCAATGCTGAGAAATGAAGCTGGAAGGCAGGCAAGGGCCAGATCATGGAAGGTCTTCTATATGGATCATTTGGGTATATGGGCATTTAGGAGTATAGGATATACAATAACATATCTGGAAAGTCATAGGAAATATTTATATCTTAGGTAGATTATTTTTTAAACCCTGGTAAAGATGTATTTGATTAAATATAGTTTTTAAATGGAGACAATATTGAGTTCTCTGTATTAACCTAAGCTATAGATAGCAATCATTTGCAACATGATTAATAGCAGCAGAAAGAAAAAAGGGTAATCGTGAATTTATGCAATTTTTTTTTTTTTTTGTGGTACCGGGGATTGAACTCAGGGGCACTCGACCACTGGGTCACATCCCCAGCCCTTTTTTGTATTTTATTTAGAGACAGGGTCTCACTGAGTTGCTAAGTGCCTCGCCACTGCTGAGGCTGGCTTTGAACTCGCGATCCTCCTGTCTCAGCCTCCCAAAGTGCTGGGATTACAGGCGTGAGCCACCCGCGCCCGGCCTATGCAATTCTTTTTTTTAATATTTATTTATTTATTTTAGTTGTACACAATGCAATGCATTTATGTTTATGTGGTGCTGAGGATCGAACCCGGGCCACGCACGTGCGAGGCGAGAACTCTGCCGCTGAGCCAGAACCCCAGCCCCGAATTTATGCAATTCTTAGAAGTTCTTATTGTTAGGATTTAATATCAAATGAAAAGTAGCATAAGGAAGAAGTTGGAGCAAATACTGCCAACTTTTTAAACCTTATTTTACTAGGAAAAATGAGAGAATGGCATCGGCTGAAAGAATGTAGAATTAGAATACACTTCATAGTAGATATTTTAAAATATGGTTAATTGAGATAAAAAGATATGAGGCATTGTGAAGCAGACAGTAATTTTGCAGGCAGAACACAACAGAAATCTAGATTTACCAACACATATTTGGAGAATAATCTGGGTTGGAGATAAAGATCTAAGCATTTTCAGCACATATATGATAGGTGAAAATGTAAGTATAAATAATAGAAAATAAAATTATAAAAATGGAATAATTAATGCAGTTGGGACACAACTATTTGAACAATATGAATAACAATTACTCATTCTTCCTCTTCTTATTTCCTGAACCTATCATTGTTATTGTACTGCATGTAAATTCTTTCCTTGCTCAGAAAGTATTGATATTAGTTTTGTGTGTGATGTTAAGAATTTAAAGAAAATAAATTAGTTACATTTCCTGATTTCCTGGGCTTGTAGAAATAAAGGAAAGCATTTATACTTACATTATTAGCTTTGCAGAATGCCCTTGTTGATACCAGGTAAAACTATTTATAGAAAATCTCATATACAAGTACACAAGCTCTACTTTAAGACACAACAGTACTTAACAACAACACTCACTATCGAGTGGTAGACCTTCTATTACATCTTCTTCCTTTTGTGTGTCCTGAGGTCACTCCTGCTGTCCAGCTGGACCCTTGTCCACTCACTCCCATCTCAAAGGCCCCTGGTGGGGTGCCAGGGCTCAGGGGGCGCACACAGAGCACCCCTTCCTGTGATGGGAAAATGGCCACTGCTTCGAGCAACCGCTGAGATATTAGGGAGTGAAACGCAAAAAGAGAGGAAATAAGGTAGCTTTAGGGAGAAGGAGCCATTTTTAAAATAAATCATGTGGGAAAAGAGAAATTGAATCGCTAGAAATTGAACATTTCTGTGCAACAAAGAAATGCACAAAGCTAAGACAAGTCTCTGACTAAGAGAAGCAATATACAATGTAGATAATCTGGTGGAGGATTGGGACCCGGATTCTACCAAGGAATTCTTCAAAATAGAGAGGCGGGTGGGCAGGCGGACTGAAGATGAGCCCTCTGCTAGGAAACAGGACCATTCAGCCCCACAGCACCCCTGGATGGCCGCTAACGTTTGCAAAACTGCTCACCCTTGCTAGTTTTGGGGGGAAATACAAGTTCGTATCTGTTGCTGCCTGAAGCGCCTGGAGCAACGGAGCCACGGGAAAAACTTCAGAAGCAAACTGGAGACAAACAGCTTTTTATTCTGATAACTTTTCTCTCTGGTTCTAATAACGACTAACACACGCCAAAAACACACCCTAAAATGGCGCTGATCCGATCAGCAATTTCGGCCAAGTCAAGTCGAGATCCCGCAACAATCCCGTGAGACTACGGGTGGCGACAAAGGCCAAATCTCCACGGCTCATAGTCAACCGCAATTCAAGCCAATCCCCAAACAGGGCTCCTGCATTTCCCCCTTTTTGTTTTAAAAGAGGTAATGCTCTAGGACGTCTATGTGCAACCAACATTCTTACCCGTCATCGGATAATCAAGGCTGTGCCCTTGACTCCTGTCTTAGGTTGATATGTCGGCCACATGAGACTGTCCCGTGCGACTGTGCCTGTCTTAGGTTGTCCCCCTCTGGGGATCTTACCCGTCATTGGCTAACCAGCCATCCAATGGAGCCCTTTAGGATCGACTATATATGATGACTAACAGCCGTTCAAATTGTGAGGAGATGTTGCGGCTTTAAGGCAACAAGCCTTTTGGTGATGAGCCAAATTGCATAGCATATCAAATTGTTTAAACAAATCAGCTGCCCTAAGTTCCATCAAGTAACACACTGAATTCTCTAGACAAATACCCGCAAGGCATTGTCCCGTAAAGTCCCAAACAATGAAAGATCAAAATGTCCATTTGTTATAACATGTTGATGTAGGAGGCCCCATGCATGTAGAGCAGAGGCCACACTGTTGGTGAGGTTGTTTGATGTTTGAGCAGCAGACGTCTTTTTTATGTTTAGACAATGCCACCGGCAAATCTTCAGGGCCCGCTACCTAGAAACTCAAGCATCAATTATTAAAGGAAAGGCAGTGCTATTGCAGCACTGAGTCAAGAGGCGAGTTGTCAAACTACAAAATAGAATAATTAGATTAGAAAATTAAAGTTGATTTTTGTTCACATACATCGCTGGTTGAGCTTTTACAAACATAAGTTGGAAAAATGTCATATTTAGAACAAAACAAAGAAAGACTGAGGGTAATTACTGCATTAAAGATAGATTAAAGAAAAGGTAAAGGCACTTGAGAGAAATAATTTGTTAGCTGGAACCCTTGAGTCTCTGTATACAGAGCAATTTTTTACCTGTTGAGATAATTGAAATTAATGAGCTATTAAACAAATGAAGTTAGTAACAAATAAACAATCTTAAGTCAAAACACCAAAATATCAGGTTATATAGCACTAGTCATATTTGTTTGCTAAAGAGAAGTCCCAGGGACACCTATAAATCAAAATTGAAAGTACCTTCATTTATAAAATTATTTACCTAAAATGAATACTCTTAACCTAAAATGAATTTGGATCCATATATATATATATTTTTTCTTTTTCATAAGCGCTTTGTTCTTTGTGACGTCACACTGGACAGACGAACAAGCATACAAACATATATTTGTGACGTCACATTAACATGAAATGTAGACAAATGTACAGACATAAAGACATGTATAAAAAGAAAGAAAAAAAAAATACAATTGTGTGCACACTAAAGAGAGATCTCCTTGTCCCGGCCGGGAGAAATGACACTTAAGTTGTGAAATATTTTGAAAGACTCTTTTGAGGGAATCATTCTGTACCTTCATCTTGGTCCTCTTGATTTTGTACCTTTTTTATTAATCTTGATTCTTCAATAACTTCATCTTGATCATTTTGATGTGGTACCTGTTTTATTAATCTAGATGGTATCCATATTGGAGAGGATTCGTCTTTTGGAAAAACACAAACAGATCCTCTTCCCCAAATTAATACTGGATCTGGACCCTTCCATGTACCTGAAAGAACATCCTTCCAGTAAACCAAAGGTTTATGTTGTTGGTGTGGATTCCAATGTCTGTCTCCAGCAGAATAACCATTAGAGTCTAAAGTTAGAAAATTTAAGGTAAACAGGGCAACTGCCAATCTGTCCTTAGGACTTTTCCAATTTCCTTCTTTTTGTTTTAATAACATAATTTTCAGTGTTCGGTTTGCTCTTTCAATAATGCCCTGACCCTGAGGATTGTATGGGATGCCTGTTTTATGGGATATATTGAATTTTGCGCAAAACTGCTTGAAAGATGTGGACGTATATGCGGGGCCATTATCTGTTTTAAGCATTTTGGGGATGCCCAATGCAGCAAAAGCTTGCAAACAATGAGATGTAACATCTTTAACTTTTTCTCCAGAATGTAAGGAAGCAAAAATCATGCCTGAGCATGTATCTATAGTCACATGAATAAATCGCAATTTTCCAAAACTTGGCTCATGAGTAACATCCATCTGCCACAAATGATTGGGCATTAATCCTCTAGGGTTAACTCCGAAATGAGGATTGGGCAAATGTGTCATACAAGATTTACAATCTTTTACAATTGTTCTGGCTTGCTCCTTTGTGATTTTAAACCTACGTTGCAAGGTGGTGCTGTTGACATGAAACTGGGAATGAAATAAAGTAGCTTGTTGTAGCGCTGAAAGTATAAATACTGTTTTTGTAAGTTCATCAGCCTTTTGATTACCTTCATGGAGGGGACCAGGCAAATTAGTATGTGCTCTAATATGGCCTACGAATAGAGGTTCTTTTCTTGCCCACAAAAGTTTTTGTATTTGATAAAACAATTTAAAGGCTGGAGTATGAGGTGCTATTGGTCCTGCTAACTCTAATTTTGGGACGGCTTGTACGATATAGTGGCTATCTGAAAAAATGTTTACGGGCTGGTCCCTAAAATTTTCCAGAGCTCTTACCACAGCTTCCAGTTCCACTAGTTGAGCTGATTTGTGTGCAGTTATGTAAGTCATATTTTCTTTTTTAGTGACTACTGTAGCAGTACCATTTGAGGACCCATCTGTAAATACATTAAATGCCTTAGGAATAGGTTGATTTTTTATTACCTGTGGAAATATAATAGGATGATTAATACAAAAAGATAATATAGGGGACTTAGGAAGATGATTATCAAAATTTGCAGAAGTAGAGCATTTAGCTATAGCCCAATCATTATCATTGAAGCATAAGTATTCAATCTGTGATGATGAATAGGGAGTAATAATAGTAGCAGGGTGAATGCCAAATATTTTAGTAGAAGTCTTAAGTCCTTGAAGAATAAGTTTAGCCACCATGGAGGTATAAGATTCAATTATACTTTTAGGAGAGACGGGCAAATGTATCCATAATAAAGGCCCTTGTTGCCAAAATACTCCTGTGGGTGTATATTGTGAAGAAATAATAATCAACATCAGCGGTTGAGTTAAATCAAATCTATCACAATGAGCTCCTTCGATGGCTTTTTCTACTAATTTTAAAGCTTTCCTAGCATCAGGAGTCAATGTTCGTGGTGAAGATGGATCAGGATCTCCACGAAGGATGTCAAATAAAGGTTTTAGTTGGCCAGTAGTGAGATATAGTGTAGGGCGAAGCCAATTAATGTCTCCCAGTAGTTTTTGGAAATCATTGAGGGTGGTCAAATGTTCTTTATTTATTAAAATTTTTTGGGGTCTAACAAAAGTATCCATGATTTTAAATCCTAAATATAATATGGGAGATCTGGTTTGAACTTTTTCTTCTGCTATATATAATCCATATTTTTTAAAATTTTCTACCACATCACTGAATATATTAAATAAGATTTTTTGATTAGGGTGGGCCAATAAAATATCATCCATGTAATGTAGACACATGAGGTTTGGATATTTATTTTTAATGGGTTGGATAGCCTTGTCCACATATATTTGGCATATGGTGGGGCTATTAGCCATTCCCTGTGGTAAAACCTTCCATTGATATCTCTGATCAGGGCCATTATTGTTCATAGAAGGAACGGAAAAAGCAAACCTGGGGGCATCCAGAGGATGTAGGGGAATAGAAAAGAAGCAATCCTTTATATCAAGAGTAATAAGATGGAAATTTTTTGGAATAGCTACGGGACTAGGAAGTCCAGGTTGAGTAGGCCCCATAACTTGCATGGTTTTATTGATTTGTCTAAGATCATGTAACAATCGCCATTTTCCTGACTTTTTCTTGATCACAAATATGGGGGAATTCCAGGGAGAGGTGGAAGGTTCTATATGACCTGCTTCTAATTGTTCCTGAACTAATTGGTGGGCCGCTTGTAATTTCTCTTTAGATAGGGGCCACTGAGGGACCCATACTGGCTTATCAGAAAGCCATGGTATTTTCAAAATTATTTTCTCAGTGGCCCTGAAAAAAAAATATCTTTTTCCTTTATGACAATGATTACTTTTAGGGTTAAGATTACTCTGTACTTTTTGATAATGAGTTCTTTTATGGTTAAGATTACCCTGTAGGTTTTCACATTTAACATCTGCAGGCTTGGTTGCAAGGTGTACTCCCATTTGTTGCAAAATATCTCTTCCCCATAAAGTAACCGGTAGATTAGGTAAAACATAAGGCTGAAATGTTCCTTTATGGCCTTCATCATCCTCCCATTTTAAAAATTACTGCACTTTTATCTGGGAGGTTATTATATCCCAAGCCTCTTAAACTGGTTGAAGCTTTTTGCAGAGGCCAGTGCTTGGGCCATTGGCGTAAATTAATAATGGAAGAGTCAGCTCCAGTATCTATTAATCCCTCCATTTCTATTCCTTGGATTTTTATTTTACACATAGGCCTCCTTGAACAGTCTCGAACCCAGCAAGCCATGGGACTTGAGTCAGTGGAACAAAATCCTCTATTGTTCCCTTCTTGAGGCATACCCATTTTAAATGAATTATGTAAGTTGGGAAGGAGAAGCAACTGAGAAATTCTATCTCCTTGATTAACAGAACTTACACTTTGGGGTGAGCTAAGCATTATTTTTATTTCCCCTTTGTAGTCTGAGTTTATTACACCTGGGGTCACTTGCAAACCTAATAAGCTTTTAGGACTACGCCCGATAATAAGCCCTACAGTCCCTGAGGGAAGAGGTCCCCTGACTCCTGTGGGAATCAGTTGAACCCCCATTTCAGGTGTTAACACTATTCGGGCGGTGGAACAGAGGTCTAATCCTGCATTTCCTCTTGTTCCTCTGGCGAGGGAGTAGATGGGTAGTAGGGATTGTGTCGGGGAAGCATCTGAGTGGATGCTTGAGGATACTCCTTCTGCAATGCCCCGTACATTTGTGGGCCCCGGGGTACTGGGCCCCGTGCCCCGTTTTTTGAATTCCTGAACAAAGGATTTCCATGGATGTCAAATTTTGAATAGCATTTATTGGCCCAATGATTTCCCTTTTTACACCTGGGGCAGCGGCCTGGGGCACTGTATGAGCTTGATCTTATTTCTCTTTTGGGATTTTGCCTAGAATTGCCTGATTGATTATGATAATTTTGCCTGGAATATCCTGATTGATTATAATGTCTACGTTTAGCCTTTGTGAAATTTCGAGAGGAAGCACCTCTCATTGAGGCTGCAATCACATTTCCTGTGACAAAGGCGCCATTTATATCTTTACATAGTTGTATATATACGGAAAGATCCTTTTTAGTTCTCCATGGCCTGATGGCTGCTTGGCACCATTTATTTGCATTTTCATAAGCTAATTGAACAACTAAAGGCATAGCTTGGTCAACATCTGCAAACACACTACCTGCAGTTCTCAAAAGTCGATCAGCAAAGTCGGCATACAGCTCATTAGGTCCTTGAATCACTTTTGACAAGCTACCTTGTAGATCCCCAGGTCCTTGTACAGTTTTCCATGCCTCTAAGGCAGCTGCATTTATCTGAGCATATATATCTCAGTCATAATCTGTTTGAGCCTGTAAGTCTGCGAATTGCCCTTCTCCTGTGAGCATGTCTATATTATAGTTTTCAAACCCTGCAGCCGCGTTTCTTTTAGCCGTTTTCTATACAAAGTTCTTGGAATTGCGATCGCCAAACCAAGAATTGCCCCCCGCTTAATGTTGCTTTACATAGACTTTTCCAGTCTGAGGGGGTTAAGCTAAAGGTGTTAAGGGACTCCAGCATACTCAACGTGAAAGGAGCTTGGGGCCCATAAGTCATTACTGCCTCTTTGAGATTTTTTATTGTTTTGAAATCTACTGACTGATGGACACTCTGTCCATTTTTCTTTTCAAATGCTGGCGGTTCCCAATGTATCTGTGAGTTGTCCTCGAGAGCGCATAAGCGATCAGAAAGACTTTTTATTTCTGTTTCTAGGGTATGCAAATGCCTAGTAATACCCTTCATATTTTCTGTAACGGATTCCACCCATGGGGGAGTAGTCACTTCCACAAGTGACTCCTCTGTCTGACGGACCTTTTTCTCGGTCTTTTTTAGTTTCTTTTTCCTCATTTTCTCAGGATCACTTTTACTAGATTCCTCACCACTGCTAATTTCACTGACAGCAATATCCTGAGGCCCAGGTTCCAGTGAGAGCAAGTATCCTTCAGCTTTCGCCAATAACTCCCGAATAGCTTTAATAGCTTGGATTTTTGTCATTTTTGGGTCTCTTCTAATACTCTCTTTACTGGTCTCAGTTGGCCCAGTGGAATCTACACTTTTTTGATCACTTTCACTTTTGTCTATATATACTCCTCACTGAGAACAGAGTCAGGTATATCAAGGAGTCTTTGCATAGCCTCTATCACTTGGGATTCAGTTATATTCGAACCCATCTTTAGAGACCTTTTAGTTCTTACCTGTCCGCTCCGAAGTTCCCCGTACGGG